>LPNX011006963.1:4777-17277 GCA_001517045.1 Pseudotsuga menziesii
AAATTTTTTTATTTTTTTATTTTTGAAATAAATAATGCTAAAAATTTAAACAATGTTGTAAGCAAGGGACAGACATGGCTGCAGGTCTGCAAGTGGTACAGGTGGCTGTGCAAGTGCAGGAAAAATGGAGGCAAAGTGTCTGGGTTTCGGCGCGGAAACAAGGGCAAAAAATAGTTCGCCGACCGCGGGTATGGGGTGGACTCGCGCGGTCGGACCGCCGGTTTGAAGGCAATAGTCGCGTGCGGATCGCGGGTTTAGTGGAAACAGGCACGGTCTAGGTCGCGGGTTTCGGGCTGACAGCGGCGGTCAGAGCGCGACTGTGTAATGAATAGGCACGGTCGGATCGCGACTGTGGGCGGAAAAAATGCGGTCGGGGCGCAGGAAAATGGCTGACATCGGTGGTCGGAGCGCGGGTTAGGGCCTGAAATGCGCGGTCAGGCCGCAGCTGCGGAAGAAAAAGACACGGTTTCCGGCGGCCGAAAACGACAACCGAAAGTACAGTACGGAAAAATAAAAATAAAATTAAAAAGAGACAGCGGAGTCACCAAAACTGTAGCTAGGGTTTTCACCCTAGCTTGTGCGAATGAGCACCTACTAAGGAATCTGGAATCCTTAGTAGCAGTTCAATGATGTAAACAAAAATAAAACTAAGCTAAAGCAGTAAAAAGTAAATAATATGAAGAAAAAACAGTAAAGAAATGTGTAATGGTGATTTTATTTATGTTACCTCCAATGAGGAGGTTGATGGAGTCCGTTGCGCTGGTCCGATGTCGGTGGCTCCGAGCTCCAAGCTGCTTCTTTTCCTTTTCTGGTGGTGGAAATGGGCCAAAAAAGTTCTCAATGGTGAAAATGGCTTGATGGTAAGCTAGGGTTTCGAGAATAATTTCAGCAGAGGTAGGATGCTTTTGACTATGGATTCTTAAATGAGGGGTCTCCACCACTTATTTATAGTTTTTTAGTGGTGGAGTGCTGGCCCATGGTTTTGGAAACCATATGGTTTAGGGTAGCTTGTTTAGGGTTTTTTCCTCCTTTTCCTCATTATTTTATATTTTTTCTTCCCTTTTGGGGATTTTGCTATATTAGAGGAATTTTGGACATTTTTGGAGGAAAAAAGGGGTTTTTGGGCCTTTTGGAGGCTTTTTAGATGGTTTTATGGCCTTTTAGAGGCATTTTAGGCCTTTTGGAGGCTTTTTAGTGGGATTTTCAGGGAAATATGGTAGGCAAATGGACAAATGAGCCATGTAGTGGGGTAGATGAGGTAGTTAACCATTTTTGGGTGTTAACAGCAAGCCAGGATGGGATGAGGTGTCACGCTGGGGAGAAGTGCATAGCCCCACTTTAGGCCAATTTCAAAGGGTAAACATGAATTTCGATGGCAATGAAAGGCTGATATTAAAAAAAAACCCGTCTGTGTTATAGAGATATATGGCCGTAGAGAGGAAAACCTGAATTTTTAAGGCACTGGTCATTGCAATTTGCAAGTCTTTAATCGACTGGCCCCATTGCAAGTCTCTTGATTAGGATTTTAATTGAAGGTCGAGACAGGGTAGAGGGAGTCAACCGTAGAGTCGAGAGAGCCAGATGGTGGTGGAGCAGAGAGGGAAAACCTAAATTTTTATAGCACATTTTTATACACAAATGGAATGCACACGCTGGAGACGGAAAGGAATACGCAGGCCACCGAGAAGTAAATAATCCAACTGTGAATAACTAAAGGCACCCGTATGTCACTGGCAATAATAGAAAACCCTGTTAGAGTGGACAATTTTAATGATGGGGCTGCTTCCGCTATTACATCGAGTTGTGAACGATCAAGAGCCCTTAACACTAGATTTCCTGCAATTTGGCTTGGGAAAAACTCGATTTCAAGTCTCCTTTCATAGCCTTCAAAGATTTCTAGAGGGCACTCTTTGAATCTGATATTTGCGCTACGTCAGGAGGTGGAGTAGCTGGTGAGGTCTCCAGTGAGCTGTGCGAAAATGGCAATGGAGGTGAGCCTACCATTGCTGATTACCGACGAAGCTGCGACATAAATTTTAATGGTTGTTTCAAGATATTCCCACTTGTTCATTCATTTATATACTCTTTGGAGATCATAAGTTTCACACTAATGGTTGAAAAGTTACGTTCTTTACAAAAATAATCGAACTAAAATAGTTACATTAAAACCCATTAAAGGATAAATTCAAGTTTATTTAAAGACTAATTTTGGGCGGAGAGGCCCTCTGTTCAATAGGTCAGTATGGTAGTAACATTTATTTTCTAAATGTTTGGCACAGGTGATGGAGATCTGGGATTCAATGCATTCAGATCTGAGGAGGACGCAAATGCAAATGGTGGGTGTAACTCCACCCCGCAATGATGAAGAGTTCAAAAACGCCAGCTACTCCTTAGCGTGTTGTATGAGAAGGGCATCCCGGTAAGAGACTATCATACCAATTTATTTATCTCCTTCTACTGCCGAATAAGCTTCATTGTTCCGTCCCTACGGAAGAGGTAATATTACCCACCACCGCATGACTTCTCCTCTTTACTACACTAAGGGCAATAAAGAATAGAAAATGAAATATTCTAAAGAGCGAATTTTCAGAAATGGGCGGTTGGATTAGGTTTTTTTTTATTACTATATAAAATGTATAATAGAGGTTCGGAACAGTGTCGATTCATCAACAGAGGAGTTTATATATTCTATATAGAGTATATTATCCCTGTATATAAATTATTCTCCACAAAATTTAGGTCAATGCCAACTAAAAAAGGTTTTCTTTCTTTTTCTTCATTTCTCTTGCGCAAAATATAGAATAGTGTCCACAAAATTTAGGTCAGTGCCATTATTTCTTGCTTGATTTTTCTTAATTTCTTCTATGTTGGATTTTGTTTTATTTTGTAAAGGTTTTATATTACTCTGCTAACAGTTCCATTATTATTCTTGTTTATGCAGCTCCCAACACAGTTTTATACGGCACTGGTAATGAAAATATATGCTTTTCGATGTGGTTCTTGTATTGCCATATTTTTGTCTTATGTAGTGCCCTTTTGTTTTGTTTTAGCAGGTAATTTTTTTTTTTTTATTCATGTTATGAAAGAAGAGGGTTCTGCAAAGAAGAGAATGCTGGGTATGCTACTAGCATTCAGCTTATGGTCTTTAGGATAATTTTGTCCTCAAAATATTCACTCATTCGGTGCGTTGTAACTTAGAACCTCTTTCCACTTGTGTAATAAATATTCGATTTACAGAAACCCTATACATCAATTTATTTATTTTACAGTGTGTAAAATTTTAGTTTTGCTTTATCTTCCATATAATGTTTTTTTTTTCCTAGAGGGCCCCTTTAGGTTCCAGTTTTAGAACCTAGGGCTCTGATACCATTCTGTAGTGCTCTTCTTGCCCAGCAGAGCACTAAGTCCTAAAATGTAACAACAAAATGAAATTTATATTTATTCTGATTTTCAGGATTCGTTTATTTGTGCATTAACAAGAGGGTTACACCAAAAAATACCTGAACTTTAAGCAAGCTGAAGATAGTCCCTGAATCCTTACTCCTGTAGCCTTTCCTTTCCCTCGTATGAGCCTCGTCTGAGCCTTGATGCCAATTCAGATGATCCACCCTACCGACCAGTGTTGAACCTGCTGGCTCTAGGAAACCGACCAGTTTCCTAGCCCCCGATCCCACATGCCGATAAACCCGATAGCAACTTCCTTGTTTGATGAGTGTAATTCTTCCTTTGGAGTTAACCACCTCCTCTAGTTTTCTTCCCCCTCTATTCCAGCATCTTCTTTCCTCCCTTCTTGTGTTAAAAAATTCTCTGTCAAATAGTCTCCAAAATAATCCCCGTCCTCAACCATTCAATCCCCCTCCTTATACCCCCTTCCCCTCCTTTCTTCCACCGCCTCCTTCATATTTAAAATAATAAGTATTATTTAGTTCTTTCTTGGGCAGTTCAACTAGTTTAGGTTATTTTAGACATTTGTTGTACACAATTAATTTTTCTTGAATTGTACAATTCTTCACCCCGAATGAGATGGTGGGAAATTATTAGATGCTTATCCTATTGAATTGAACGTCTAAATTTTAAAACATAACCAACTGTCATAAAATTACACCAATATGAATGGTAAAATAATGGTAATAATAGTATTGTCAATTTATATGTTATTAATAACTTAATAATAAGTACTTAATAATAAACATTGATAATATACAATAATAATAATAGATAATAACAACAAAATAAAATAATTATTATTATTATTAATCAATAAATCATTAATTGCAGTATTATTATTAATTGATTGAAATGATAACATCAACATGTTTATGTTTATTGTTAAGTCCCCTCGCACATTGATTTTTAATAAATAAGGTACATTTACAGGTTTAAATGAATCCCAATTACTTAGTTAACCCATCCAAATATTTAATGTTTTTCAATTAATATTCCATACTAGCGTGCATGTGTGAGGTGTGCATGCATGGCCAGTACATGCACAGGCTGCACATGTACTATAACCAAAACACCTAAATTCTAGCTGATATAAATAATATTTCACACAACAAGACAAATATATAGATATAATATGATTTTTTTTTATATTCAGAGTTATTTAACAATTATGTTCTTATTAATCAGTCAATTAAGATTGGTACCTACCATCACTAATCCGGTATCATAAATGTCCAACACTCAACAATAATAACTAATATGGAAAACCATCCTAACCTACGTCCGCATCCTCCCTTTCCTTCCTCTGCTAGTACAAAGTGGATGCCAGTTGTACTGACCTTCCCACACAGAACCTGAGAGTGGTAGCGTCGGGTAACTAGCGGACCTAGCCTCTCCTAGCAGGCATCCGACCATCGTCATCACAACAACTTGGGGATTGTGTCTCAGCACTGCCCTCCCATGAACTCAGGTATCAAAGTGACATAGGGTGGTAAATGCATCCATCCCTCTCAACATACTGGGCATATACTCCGTCAAACCATACTTCATTGCTATCGAGTTTATTGGTACGTGTCATCATACCATCGCTTGCCAATTAAGACTCTCTTCAAGATATGTATTAAGTCATACTTTGCATCACACACTTGGCTATCACATAGCCCCTGTATCCTGCAGGTTAGCACTATGCAAACATGCATTCATAACAATATTAAATCAATAGCTGGTCCATATTATCAACATTATTTCCTTTCATCACATAAAATCATAAAATAAATAGCATCATGGATGGGTTCCCATGTACCACATCATACATATCACATCATATTGAAGGATTACAATCAAATATATGTTTTTGTTATGAAATAAATGAATCTGATGACAACTACCGCATGGTAATCACATAAGCACAGTAATTTCATATAAATGATAATCATCATAACATCATAATCAAGCATCTACATAGGCATGTTAATCCTCGTAACATCATAATCAAAGAATAATATAAGCATGATAACTTCATAATATCATAATTAGAGCATAATCCTGATAACATCATAACATAAGTAAATAATCACATATAACATGCCAAAATATAGTTTATGAAGTATAGTTGAGTCCACAGATAATAAGTAAATACAGTGTAATAACTCTGAGTGATAAATATGCCTGAGTCAAAATATGGGGCACTACACACTTGCATCATTTTTAGTTTTTTCTGCCAAAGTTGATCCAATCAAAATTTTAGGATTCTCCTCATGTAAATTTACTGTGTCAGAGGGTATTTGACTGTTTGCTGAACCAATCATTTTCAAGATTGAATTTTTATAAGAAGGATTCTTTATCAACTCAGTGAAGGCCATAGGGATCTTAATTTTGCACAATTCATTTTCAAGATTAAAATTCTGCATACCTTTGTTCACCTCTTCAACTTCAATAATGTTGTTTTGTTTATCCTGATTCTTTTTTTTTTTAATACTGGATCAGACTGTTCTTTAGGAGGAAGAATTACCTTCTTTCTAGGATTTTGAATCACCTATTTTAGTCATGATCTTAAATTTAGGGTTTTCTTTGGATCAATCTGATATATATCAACAATCATAGCAATCACTTCAAAATTTAAATCTTTTTCTATTTTGAACACATCTGCACCATAATATTCTGAGTTTAAAAAATCCTCCTCAGTCACAAAACCTTCAGTCAACTGTTCTCCAAAATAACTCATATCTTGATCAGGATCTTCAAAGAACTCTTCTTCTTCTATTTCTCCTTCATCAGTTACATTATTTTGAAGTGGAGGTGGCACCTTTTGATCCTCAGCTTCTCTCCTTTCTCATTGTATATCATTTTTTCTTCTCTCTCTGGGAACGAAACGAGGTGCAAACTGTCTTCTGAATTGATTTGGATTATTAGGGCTTCTGTCTCCCTCTTGAACGGGTTTATTTGGATTTTTCTCTAATTCCAATTTGTTTAGTTTTGTTGTTAGGATTTTCACTAGCTTCACCATCTCATCAATTTTACCTTCTGCAGAGTGGGATGTTGAAACCACTGGAGCTGCCACTTTCTTACTCTTTCTATCATACACCTGTTGAGCTGAGTTTCCCTTTAGTCTATTAGAAGCAAGTAGATTACACTCCACTTCTAATGCTGACTCCAACATGTTAAGTAAAGTAACAGGTCTTCTTTATCTCAAGAGTGGGGAAAAATCATGATCAAAATCATTAGGATAAGTGATTTTTGTAAAAGTTTCAGAAGGTTTAATCTCTACAGGAAATTTTCCATACAATGTATTGAACCTCTTTGAAAAATCAGCTATAGTTTCATCTTTCTTTCTTCTAAGAGCTCAAAACTCTGTAATGTAATATGTGTGATCCTTAGTATCAGCCCATTGTCTCATGAAAAGATCCTGAAGCTCTTCTATTATAGTAATAGAGTTTGCTGGTAACTCTCTGAACCATTTTCTGACCTCTCCATCTAGACTTTGTACAAACATCCTCATCCACACATCCTTGGCCTTTATATTTTGAGTATCAGCATAGCTGATAAATACATCCCAATGCTCCTCAATTATAGTCTCACCCTGTCCATTAAACCTACCTAAGTATTTGTGATAATCTCCACCAGGGAGAGCATTTAGGGGTTGAGGAAAAACTAAAGGTGCATACCTAGCTGCCACCATTCGGTCCATCATGTCTAATGGTTGATTTTGGGCTGCCATATTTAAGTTGATTGTTTTAGATGAAGGAAATACTTGACTAGGACTTGGATGAAAGGGAGTCTTAACAAATTTGAGGTGAAATAAAGGGATTTTTTCAGGAGATAAAGTCTTTGCTTTCTTGAAAGATTGAGGATCAGTAAAAATCTGAAAATTACTAACAGTAATTGTAGGTTTCAACCAGTATGAATCGTGTTCCTCTTCCTTTAAAATAGAAAAGGGTGATAATAAGTCTAGTTGATCAGGTTTACATAAGTCTGGATATGATTGGGACCTTTTAATTTTCCTAGTTGTTTTCAGAATCTGCTCTGGGTCTGAGACACCTAGTTGTAAAGGGGAACTAGGTCTACTTCTTGTTCCAACTCCTTTAGTAGCCACTGTGAAATATTTGGTTAAAATTAGTCTTTCAAATTTGTTGGTTTAAGTCCACCTCTTAAAACTAGTTAAATTATGAGTAACCTAGGGAAAGTAGGCTTTCATATTCATCCCCGGCAATGACGCCAAAGATGTTTGTGCTAGAAATTGTTCTCGGACTACAGAAGAAAAAACCAACACAAATATCTCTGAAATTTTGGTTTCAGTGAAAGATAATTTGTTTTCTGAAACCATTTTCTTCTTAACCTTCATGTCCTTTTCATTTTTATCTTCATTGTCTTCTAACTCTTCCTGAGATGAAGAGACTTCAATTACTGTAATTTTCTTTTTAGCTAGTTTAGGGTTTAACAGTTTCTTCATATTCAATCTGAGTTTGTTCTTAGGTCCTGTCTTGGGCCTCAAACCTATTCCAATTTCCCCTAACATGTTTAAATTTTACCCTTGATGTTTGATAGAATATTTCTAAACAACTTTTCTTTTTATCCCTCATGACATTACCTCCTCTTCACACTGTTTTTGCACATCCTTTTTGGTATGAACAATAGCTTCATCAGACAATGACTTTTCCTCTTCTTTAGACTCCACTGTAATAGGAACTTGTTCCTGTTCTTTCACATTTTCCTTTACTCCTTGGTTTAGTTTTTTATGAAAAGTATCTTCTACAAGCTCTACTTCTTTCACTTCTGCATTTGAAATTTCATTTTTCTCAATATTGGTATGTTGTTCAACTTCAACATTTTCATGTCTTTGATTCATAGATTTTTCTGGTACATTATCCTCTTCAATCTTAACTATGAATCTCTTTTTCATCTTCTTGACCAAATTATGACCTTTATTCAACTGTCTTTTCTGAGCTTGACCTTCCTTCTCTATTTGAAATCCAGACCAAAATAGAAAATAATCCCATGTTTTCTCCTTCTTTCGAAGCACAGTACTTATGACTAGCTTTATAAGCCCATGATGAAACATAGATTATTTAGTGTGGTACTGATGCTCCTTCACCCTGCTAGACATATTTTCTAAACTCTTGAATAAAAATAATGGAAGATTCATCTTTGCTTCATGGCTAAGATGCTGCAAAAACCTCAAATGATACTTAAAAACAAATGCAAATCTTCCTTCACGAGAGATATAACTTTGCATAATTTTAATTGGCTCTATCCATTCTGGTTTAAATTTTTGGATATGTACTACTTTACCCCAGTCTGCTACCACATATGGAATTAAGTATTTCTATGCATCAAAGGTAAAAGGTACCTTTTTAAACTAGTATTCACCTTCATCTGGGATCCCTGTAGCTCCTGCTATCAATTCTCTGGTCAACTCAAACTTCAAAGTATCAAAAGTAACAATATCTGTATCTAAACACTAAGCTAACTTATAAGAGACCTCTATGTGATACCCATCAATTTTCTCAAAAACGCTTAACCATCCTACCTCTAAAAACAATCTTGCACAGTCTAGGAAATTTTGAACCCAGGACATGTCTAAAGGCTCAACGCTATTTGTTTTACCACTTTTTTTCATTTTAAATGACTGTCAAATTTCTTCTTTCAACAAAGAATTCTAACTCTGTTCAGATCTTGGCAAATTTGACAGACAATGATATGTTGGGAAACTAAACCTCTGGACAGGATTTTATCACTTAAACTGATAAATGTCTTAATCCTATTGACAGAAAATTCAACATTTAGTATCAATTAGGTTTTCTATACTAGCAATCTTCATTAAATTTCATAATTAATCTTCTGTCAGTATAAACCCAAATACATGGACTTTGATAGCAAGTCATCTCCTACCTGTCAGAGTAGTGGATATAGCTACTAGAATTGTGTTTTCTTGTTTTCTAGGTGTCCGATTCCATTCTTTAATCCCCCTCTGACTGCTATGATAGTTCCAAACAGTCATCCTTCAAAGCCCTAAATCATCGACATGTTTCAAAACTTGATTACAAACTACCCAAAACTTCACCACGAACTTGTATGTGCTTCAGGAGATGCATAATTCAAGGTGAATTTTCCTCAATCATGGATAATTATCATTATTCCACTACTCTGTATCATAACTTCCAGACACCGCAGCTTACCCTAATGATGGCTTGCTTGAACTGTTAACAGTTTTCACAATGATCATTGTGGCCGAGAACACGTATCAAATCCATTAACATGTATGAATGACCTCTCATATGCACGAATTTCCAAAAATTTGAACCAAAAATCATGATTTCGAATAGCGCAATTTTCTTGTAGTGCGCGTGTGTAACTTTTTCAAGCTTGCGCTACAAGAAAACCTGTTTCAATAATTTTCAAAAATATAACTCATAACAAAGGGTTAACTTTGGTTAAATGACTTAGATCAAGACTTTATGATATTTTTTAGGACCTTTGATTCATATAAACATCCTATAATCCCCTGAAATATGAATTTTTCTAAATAAAACCAAAATTTGGAAAAATTAAACTATGAAATCACTTAAATACAAACATAAAAATTAAAGAAAAAATTAAAACTAACCTAAAATCCAAACTTAAAAATGAACAAACCAAGCTTAAAAAAAAACAAGCAAATGCTTTAAAATGAGAAGCAAAAATAGGCTATAACAGTAACCACGATCAAACATACCCATAAGAAATGATAACTCTCTTGAAACTAAAAGGACAAGATTCCAAAAGGAACGGATGGCATACCTTGAGAGAGAGAGAGAGAGAGAGAGAGAGAGAGAGAGAGAGAGAGAGAGAGAGAGTTAGAGTGTTATAGGTTAAGGCTAGATAAATACAATAGCAATTACGATACCTAGTCATATCCCACTAGAATATGAATTAAAAATTCATATCCTTCCAGGTTATTCCTTACATAGTCACAATCTACTAGAATAGGCCTGACACAGTCACATACTACTAGGATAGGCCTTACACATTCACATCTTTCTAGTATAGTCACAACCTACTAGGATAGGCCTTACATAGTCACAACCTTCTAGGTCAGTCACAACTTGCTAAGATAGGCCTTACAAAGTAACAATTTGATAGGATATTCCTTACACAGACACATTCCACTAGGTTTTGAGCATCCGAGCTAATAGTCGAAGACCA
Organism: Pseudotsuga menziesii; assembly: GCA_001517045.1. Lineage (NCBI taxonomy): Eukaryota > Viridiplantae > Streptophyta > Pinopsida > Pinales > Pinaceae > Pseudotsuga > Pseudotsuga menziesii. Next base: position 15,404 of record LPNX011006963.1, read on the forward strand.
TCCCACAACCTATATTAACAGCAAAAAAATGAACTTGAATCAAATCAAAACAGTCACAGGTCAGTTTGATAGAGTCACGGTCTGATAGTAAAGACACCACAAAATATGCAAGCCAGATGAAAAAGGTCAGAGATCAAAAAGAGGGACACTACATAGTCCACAAGTGAGCTACAAAATCTCACATATCTACAAGAGCGACACTACAATTGCATGGTGCAAGTAGTCATTGCAGTGTGAGGTTCCATTATGTGAATATTACTATAATTAGAGCATCCCATAAACTTATGTATAGGGGATACTAAGTATAACTTTCTCAAATCATGTGCAAGGAGCCTAATATCAAACCAAAATGCCATAGTTCTAAATTGTCCCTTAAATACCTCTTCATATGTTGCCACCAATTTGTGCAATGTAGGAGTTTGTCTCAATATATAATATCTAGTACCAAATTACTTGGTACATTACTTGGACTATGTGAAATTTTGAGTAATATGCTAGTACCAAATTACTAATTCCTTTCATATGCGGTCCACTATAAAATAATCTTAAGTTGTTGTCAAATATGCTTCTTAAAGGAGGCAATTCTAAAACCTCTACATAAAAAATTGTGGAGCTTTATTACTACCTTTGGTCCCATTGTTTCTTCATGAACGCGTGGAGTTTCTTGCAAGGAAAAGAAATGATTTGCAAACATTTCAAAACTGAAAATTATCGGGGTTATATTCCTTCCATTCCCACATATTATTGTTGAGGGTCAAAAAAGAGTCTCCACAAATATGTTATAGAAGGAGTCATACCACATACTAAGTATGAAGCTCCATTCAATCCTATCATAATCCTTTTAAAAAACAATTATCAAAAAAAAAAAAACCATTATTATGACTATCACTTGAGCCAATTGAACCAATTCGTTCTTTTCAAATTGTCAAGGAAACCAACCACTTAATCATCTTGGCCAATTTATCAGGATTTTGTTCGAGACATTGAGTAGAGTTTATGGGGAGTAATAATTGGAAAATATCAACGAAATAATAACTTGTGTACCAAGGTTCCATTCTTGTTATGGCATGCACCACTCAACTAGCATGTAGTACAAAAGTATAAGGTACAACATAAGTCCCCACTCATTTTAACCAAATAGTTACCCAAGCAATCTAACATTTATGTTGAAGGAATTATGTTCTATGCACACAACAATGGAGACCAAAGACTAGGGTTCAATTTGCACTATAGTCTATCCCACATGAGTGACATGTGTTAAATGTTACGAAGGGGGAATAACAATAGATATAAGTACCATGTTATTTTCACGTAATTGTTACAACTGAAAACTGAAACTTTAGCCAAAGGAAATTTGCTCCAATGGATTTAGATCTCTTACATTGGCACTCTATGTGAAAGGTGGTTTCGATTCTTGCTTATCAGTCTCCTCACTCTTAGTGTCCTCCCTCATGAATAAATTTTAAGGGTAAATATTGCAAAATGGCACTAAGCATGATACATATTTGAAACAAAATACATTAACATTTAGGGTTTCTCTACTTTGAAATGGCTCATTTAATTACATGGAGTTAAGCTAACCCTTTTAAAGTGCAAGAATCAAGAACCGTGTGTAGGTTCCAAATATAGACTTTGGAAGAGTTATCACTTGAAATTGGAAGAGTTAAAAGATAACCAAGGAAGGTGCCAGTGTCACCTAGCATGATTCATGTTCACTTATGGCTAGTGCTTTCTAGCCTTACGAGGGAATCCCTATGAAATATGGAAATGAAGTATGAGCCCTAGAGACCAAAGAACAATACCAATTTCCAAACTTCTGAAAGTAATCGTTGTTATATAAAAAACAAACTTATAATTTGAAATAAAACATAATA
>LPNX011006963.1:22277-120926 GCA_001517045.1 Pseudotsuga menziesii
ACTGTAGAATATCTTCGAAATACCCGTAGTATCAATTTTCTGAGAGTTCTGGATGTCTGTCACTTCTAGATGAAACATTGGTCACCTCAAAGACTGCAAATATCCCACAATATGATGTTTTCTTTGTTTCATCAATTTTTTTGATGTGATATCTACAACTATTGCAGACCTTAACCTTATGGTGTTTTACCTACAACAAGTAGTACATGAAAATAATACATAACAATTCAATATTTATGATTAACTACACGTTTATGTAGCCATACAAGGAAAATAACAACATGAACATAAAAATGTAATTTGTAAAATAACAGATTTAGAGTTATTGATTAATATGCTTTCCTGCTTATATTTTAAACCATATGCTAAATCGATTTCCCTTTCTATAATATTTGTATCCCCATTGCGATGTGCTTCGTTTACCAATGAAGGCACACCTTCCCATGATATTCCATGACTTGATTGACTTGACATGGTATTACCTTTATCTAGTTAAGATTGTTTGCGATGTATAAATGAATTAGATCCCACTCTCGACCAACTGTTTGATGAAAATAAACATTAAATTCAAGACATATGTAAATTTTCTAAACAAGGTATATGTTCTTAATTGAGGAAATGAATTGAATATACAATTATAATATGTACGATATAATTAACATCCACTAGCTAATAATTACCTTTAACCTTCCTCGATCTAGTTTTCCCCTTCAGGTACTCCCCTTCAAAATTTTTATGGAGTCCATATCACAAATGCTACGTAAATTGAGCTTTGACACTAAGTTAGGAAGATATTCACTGACATACAACATGTTTTGGTATTCCATATATCCTTCCATTATAGAACCCTCAGTATGTGTTTGTTGCCTCACCAAGCCCTTCATAAATTTCCAGTGCCTCTCAACAATCCACATGGACGTTGAGTGCACAGGTCCACATGATTCAATATCCTCAACTTGGTGTATGAGGTAGTGTTCCTATGCATTGAAAAATGATGAATATATATTCTTATGCATTTCACACATGAGATGAGGAATTTCTCTCCTCCAATACTTTATATATTCTTTATGGATTTATTCAGATGTCAACCATCTACAAGTGATGCAAACCAATAATGATAATTAGTTAAAAAAAACATTAAATTACATAACATGAATTAGTGCACAAAACAAAATATAAATTATACGAGTAATTAAAGAAACACTAAGCACAAGAAACTAATCACAAGTTATGTCATGTATTTCCCAAATTTATATATAACTTGTTTAACATTGTTGTCGAATTTGTCAGAGAGAGAGGGGGGTAGAACACACTGTATCAATATACAAACCACATAATTTTTTAAACGAAGAGTATACAAACAAGAAAAAAAAATTATGCAATAAAATGAAAAAAATATTATATGAACAAAATAATAATAATTACCTTGATGAAGACGTGCCAATCATGCGTTTGGACCCCCACAAAATAACCTTTTTTGTTATGATATTCTTCAAGTTCGCACAAAATCCAGTGGTAATTTTATTTTTTCGCATTACTTCTTTAACCACATTGCATTGCTACTCCGTAAACATCCATGGAATTGAGTTATAATAATTTGGTCTCCATTGCTATGAAATTGAATGATGTCTTTCATTGCATGGTTTCCTTCTTGAACATCTTTGAAATCTTTCACAATTTTATCTTTCTTGCTCCTTAGCTCCAATAGTCACCATAATTTTTTAGTCACATTCTTTCCAGTATGAATTGTATCAAAAAGATGAGAAATTTGTAGGTGGTCATAGTAGGGAAACCTGCTGAATTGTATAGGATAAATTTTCATTCCTCTTGGAATCCCATTAATGCCTTCATGATCACGAAGGACATCATGAATATTAGTTTATAAATGAATTACAGAATTCAATTATGGCCACTACAGTAAACAAATCACAATAAAAATTAAAATACATAACAATTCATATACGATGATCCATACATACCATCTTGATGATTTCTATTGTATTGCATCTTCTAAAGGTGAGGTGTCAGTATCTGTGGTTTTAATGCAGTATCTTTCTTCCCATTGAACATATTTATTTCGGTTGATCTATACCTATGATTCTTAGAGAGAAAATTCCTATACTCATCAAACACCTCCTTTGTTAAGCTTTTTGAGTGATGATATTTGATCTTAGGACCACAAACTAGGCATTGAAATTTATCATTTGTCTGAAGACCTACAATATATAGATATGGAATATCTATGTCAATTATAATTATATATTAACTATATTAACTACTTCATACAATTAATTAATGTAATTAAAGTGGTACTTAAAAATACAAATTACCACAAAAATGCGTTAACCCCATGGCATCGTGTATTTTTTATACAACCATTGCATGGAATTGAATTTTTTTTTGTCGTATTGGTCTATATACGTCATAAATAGTGATGCCATTCCATAAATTCAGTAGCTTTTCTATAAGAGGTTTGATATATACGTTCATATCTTTGAGTTGGAACTTACCTGATTGATTTGAAGTACATATAGAATATATAATTGTGAGAACCATTAAGATATATAAACCAAGCAAAAGAGTAAAATTATATATATATGACATTAGGAAACATAATACAAAAAATGAGATGCCACAACTACATTAGAAATAAAACAGTTGTAGACACAAAATACCTAGAATAATCATCGACAACATTATGTGCTCCCTCCTTGTTGACAACCATGGAGGAATGTTATTGTTGATAACATAAATAGGCCACATTGTGTAAATATATTTCATATGTGACAAATGGATTAACAACATATATTTTCAAAGAAATCCTAATATTACGGGGTTCTTCTTTAAAGTGAGGCCACTTTTCCTCCATATATCTAAATGCATAACCATATGCAGGAATTCGAGTAACATCATCTTGAAATTTTTCCCTAGCATGGTAATCCATAAATTGAGCTATGTTATTGCACATGAATAGTCGTTGCAAACATGGAATGATGGGAATATAACTAAGAACCTTGTGAGGAACCTCTTTTTCTACTTGATCTATTCGATATCTACTTATGTGACATTCCAAAAATTCTATTGCAAATTCATACTGATTATAATATATAACATGGTGATTGGGGCATGCATGAATTGTTTCATAATGCATTCCAATATCTTTCATGATGGAATATAAATATCGATATGTGGGAGGTAAAATATTTGATGCTGGTAACAAAAATTCAGCTATCAAGCTACATTAAATAAAAATAAAAATAGAGTTAATATAATATATAAACAATATTAATGAAACACACTTCATCCCTATTAATTTGAATTATGAGTTAACAATACAATTGTTAGAGGAATAAAGATAAACTTTATCACCAACGTATATATGTGATGGATTATTTTACATACCTTAGCTCTATGTGATTGATATGTTTGAAAGACCATTCATAACCTTCAAGTTCATTATCAAAAATATACTAGAGAGAATATTTGTTTTGGAGCCTTCAGAAAGGGGTTTGTATGCCTTATCAAGAAGAGGTATATTGTGAACATCATCAAAGTCATTAATATTTTCATTATCATTGTCATCGTCATCAACCATTCTAAAATTATATGAGTCATGGATCAATGTGTTTGTACCATCATATTCAACTACGTTATCAACATGATCATCTTATTCAATATGATAATTCACTTGTTCTGCATTAAACATAGGTGCTCCATGATCCTTTGGTACTTGTTCTGAAAGCACTTCCTCTGGATGATATGTCGTAGGATGCATTTCCTTTACAAATACATGAATACATGAATGTATAAATAGATATAAGTTAATATAGGAAATATTAAAATAATACATACATTTACCAAAGAAAAAAATATAATAAAAAACTTTATAATGCTAAACCTATAAATGGAAGATATTCATTCCCCCCATCCACGTGTCCATGTTCCCTACAATGTTTTGTGGTGGTTGTAATTAATGTTCTTCTCCTAATAAATCCCCTGCATTGAATACATGGACAATAACATTTTCCATCACCCCTTCATTTCGCTGCATCCCATAGTGTAGCAACCAATTGTCGATTATGTTCGTTTGCATCAGGATTATTGCTAGTTAAAATTTTGTCACAAAATTTGTGAATGAATACTATCGATAATCTTAAAAAATCAAGTTCCATACATCACAATTTTCTCAAACGGTAGTTTGTCAAAGAATAAAACAATTCGTCAAACTGTCCGTCAAGGAATAAATAATTTCTGCAAATCGTCCGTTGCTTCTATAGAAAACATGTTGGAATGTTTAAAAATGTTTATATTTATAATTTCATGGTTGTCGAATATCCGACGAATTGAACCTATTTACCATTGTAAATATGCATTTTTCTCATTTGTAAAAAAAAGCACGGACTCGTCGAAAATACGATGAACATCCATTATATAGTCGTCAAAAATCCAACGAGCATACCTTTTATAGGCATCACAAATATGATGACATATCGTCGCTTAACCGACAATATCATGTGTTGAAAAACCTACGAGTAGGAAAGTAAAAAAATTGATGACTATGCAAGATGACAGATCAAATTGAAAGGTACATTAATTTTCATCATTGCAATCCAACAAAAATGTACTTTACGTCGAGTGTCGTCAGATTTTGTCATCAGATTTTGGAATCAAATCCTGTTGTGGAAGTTTACATACTTGGGTTCATCTTCTGTCCCAAGATTAATCAGTTCATACTTCATAGATGAAGTATTTGTTTTGACATTTGCAGGTCTTCTAAATTTGTTGTTTAGATCATAAACCATTCCAGTGTTTTCACTCCTTTTGGCATGAAATTTCCACTTTGAATATTAGATTGATGCTCTTCATCATCAATCACTAAGTCCTTAAAAGTTTCATCATTTGTTAAAAAATCTATGATTTGTTGATCATCATCAAAAAATCTTAGTTTGGTGACATTTTCCCATATAGATGGCCTAAAAATAAATTCAATAGAGAATTTTTTATTAGTGGGTACTAAACTTGCAGCAGAAACAACTAAAAAATCAGTCGTTGCATTTTGCAATCTAGGAATTGAATTGATATTGAAAGCATTGAACTTTGTTATAAGATCTCAGACTTCAGTTTGGTGTCCGTTTAGGTGTGCTGATAAACATTGAATTGTGTTTCTAATCTATCTGACAATTATCTCAGAATCACCAAATACTTTTAAATTTCTAACTTTAAGATCAATGGCTTTTTTAAAACCCTGGACTAGATCTTCATATTCAGCTATGTTATTCATATATTCAAGCTCTAGTTAACAAGAGAGAAATTGTTTATTCTTTTCAGGATCAATCTGGACACAACCTACTCCTGCCCCCTCTTGAGTTTTGGAACCATAAAAATACAACAACCAAAATCTATCTTCTAAATCTATTGGATTAGTTTTTCTTTCTAAATTAAAAACTAAGTTAACTATATTACAATTAATATTATCAGTCTATGAAAAATGAAGGGTCTCAAATTGTGTTTCTAACTCATGACTAGATTCTTCAGCTTGATAATTTTGAGGTTCAATTTCTATGAAATAGTTACCTATGACCAAAGATGAGAAATTTCTAGGTTCATTTTTTCCTTCCAATTGTGTCACATTGTGTTTCATGTGTGGTTCCCTCATCACTTTAATCTGATTTTGACTATTCTTATAGGGAAGCCACAAGTGCGACTAATCAGTTTCAAAGTACCCATTCAGTTTTGCAAACCAGTCCCCACTTAATATCAAACCATATGCCTCTAGTATATCTACAACCATAATGTCTATAAATTGGCGGACCCTTTCATCTGCAGACAACCGAATCAGTACGTTTTCATTTATCCTATTACTTTGACTGTTGATCTATCCAACTGAATGATCTTACATGAACATGGTGTAGGTTGATCATTTATCCTTTTACATACTGATAGTGGCATGAAATTATATGAAGCTCTAAAATCCACCAAACAATTATTCTCATTATGGTTGAAAATATCAAAAAATAGTAAAAATGGAAAATTTTGATATTTAGACTTCCCTCCAATGCTAGCTTCATTAATCTCTTTATCTAATTGAATGTCATCCTTGGATCTAATGGGTTATGGATCAAAAGTTTCCAATATATTATTTCCTTTCCGAGGTAAGTTACACAATTCAAATAAAGAAATATTCACTTTTGTTTTCTTGATGTATTCTACTATGTCATATCCCATATCATATTCTACTAGACCCTTCTTATTGATTTTTATTTTACTCTACACAACCTTCATAGCATTAGTAACTATTATAACTTTATCTTTTGTGGTGACCAAATCAGACTTAGGTGGTGTTTGGGTATTACTACTAATCTTCTTCATACTTTCTTTTACCTTCCTAATATTAGGCCATAATAATCTTTCATCCATTACTAGTCCTTTGATTATGGTTGTAAAATTAACTGCTGAAAGTTGAATTTATTTGGTAGGTTCCTCTTCATCTAATCCCAGTGTAGGTGCAAAGTCGCATAAGACCATCGTGGTTTCATGAGTTTCTTTTGGTTTAGTTTTTTTTCTTCTTTCACCTCAAGCTCTGTTATTTGAGCATCTAATATTTGATTCATAACTAGAGTCATTGAGTTAATCCATTGTGATAAACATTTTTCAGAATGAGGCTCTTGATGAAAAGTGCAGAAATGATCCATTCCTAATTCATTAAAATTCAAAACAGAAGAAGTATACACAAGTGGTTGAGATATTCCACTTTCTTCTCTTTTCTTGAAATAGGGTTTGAACTATTTCTTAGATGAACTAGCCTCTTTACCCTTTTCTAGATCTACAATATTATTTGATAACGTTTGTACCATCTTAACTACATTTTCCATTTTTTCTTAGGTCTGGTTAGTAGTAGTGGTTTTTTACCACTGCAAGTCTTTACCTTTGGTTTTGTGGTGTGTTTGTTTATGCTTTCAAGTTCAGCTTCTAATTTAATGGATTCGTCATAAGTTTCCACTAAAGAAGGTTTTCTCTTTTAACAAACATTGCTATGTGTTGAGGCCTGGAAATTCGTAGGTAACAATAGTAGGCATTCTCCCCAATAAACGTTCCCAATCAGCTCGTTATTGTTTGCTATGGGGAATCCGCCCAGTTTACGGTCCGGATACCATAGGTCAAGTAACAATTAAATTATTTTACCGGTTATTTCCCGGTCCACCGTGTATATTTTTATTTTTTTTATGTTTTAGGTATGATGTGCAGGTGCCTAACTAGATGCAGATGATAAAGATAATGAGGAGGGTCACAATGTGATGTGCAAGTTCTTACCTCTTGTCTTACCTCTCTTGCTTCTAAATCACAAACAACAAGAAAATAACTAAGACTCACTAAACTATCCCTAGGGAGCAAAAATATCATTAATGGTAAGAAATGTACTGTATTGCATGCATATAGAAAAATCACAGATAGCTGCTTACATTTCCAAACACATGAATATCAATAGAAATATAAACAACAAGATAGCTTATTGTTAATTAAAACATGCATTACTCAATGTGGAAATTTCACAAAAATAAACCAGAGCACATTCATAACATGAAAAAATTCAATAATTTAGAACGATCTCATAGTTTATGGAAACAAGCTGAAAAAGAAATAGTTCATATCCAACTGGCCCATAGCAAACATTTGAAAAATCCACAGAACTTCCTCCAGCAGAAACATATGACTCTTTATTGTAAAATGAAATAGTTCTTCTTACAATACTTTATCAAGATAGTCTGGAAAAAGGTCCCTTCTATCTAAAACTCTCCCATACTTATACAAAAAACAAAACTCTTGGGCTTCCCCTCATTGTCTCTTGAGCTTCCCCAACCTTTCTTTTTCTAAATTTTTTCATGTAGATTGTGCACATAATTAATACAATAGATTACATTTTAAATCAATATTTCCAAAAAAAATTATGAGGAAGGGCCAGCTTGCTCACTCATGAACTTCTTCCATGCATGAGCGTCTGCTGCTATGCCTTCAAACCCAAAAGGATCAAGAAATCGAATGTTAATTTCATATTTGGTAGTTTGGACCTTTACCCCCTCTATCCTAGCAGGACGGAGGTGCAGCTGGTCTTCTAATAAATGTATGCTCACGGCTGCATGTGCTACTGCATTTTTCAATATCCATTCATTTAGGTCCTTGACCTACTGGATTTCTTGTTCATATTGTTGGTACCTATCTTATAAATGCTTTAGAAACAATTGATGCTCAGGTAGCACATTCAATCTCTTTTCTACAGAAGTATGACATCAATTGTATGTGTAGAGCACTCTCCTGCAAAACTCAGCACATGTTGTCTTCATCTTTTTCACTGTCTTCTTGAACTCCTCTGCTACATTAATTTCAAATTCCAATAATTCATATTCCTGCTTTAAAGTTGGCTGATCTTTTACGACTAGCTCTATGGGAGATTCCTTATTAGTCTCTACCTAGACCATTCTTCCTTTTAGAATCTCCAATATATCTTGAGACCTATCCAGGAAATATGTAGTGGTATCTACAATTTCTTCTAGCTTGGTGTCTATCTGTAAATTCTTGCACCTTTCATCTTCTATTTGTATTTGTATTTGATGGATCCTTTTTCTTTGAATCAGAACATTCTCTTTCAAAGGCTAGATGTCAGTTTTCTACTCCATAGAATCCTTAAGTGATGCAGTCAATGAATTTTTCTGCTCTTCTAAGGCTACTACCTGCATCTGATACTACTTCTCCTTTTCCTCTGCAGTAGCCTTCTCCATTTCTAACTCCGTAACCTTGCTCTCCAACTTGTTCTTCTCTTCACTTAAATTTCCATATGATAACTGAAGATTATCCTTTTCAATCTTTAACATCTGATGCTCCAGCTGTAACTTTTTTTATTCAGCTAAGGTAACCTAAGCACTCTTCTCTGTATTCTCTACAGATATTGCTAGAGCGTTCTTATCTTCTTGTATAGTTTGGCATTCTGTTCTTGAAGTCTTGACTTGGCCCATCATATCTTCATATTTTCTCTTTAGCTTTTGGCTCTCATCTCTTTCCTTCTTTAAGGTTTCCTTCAGTTGGGATGCATTCTTCCATGACTGCTCTAGATCAATCATGAGCCTATCCACATTGCCTTCCGTTGCTAAGGTTAAAGCTACCCCAGCTCTTGCTATCAACTGTGGATATTTATGTGTACCATGTACCAATGTCTCGTCTTTCACCATTTTTCCCAGTTGTCCCCTAGTATCTACCTTCTTCTCAGTTATTTTAACAATTATTTTCTTTTCTTTGTCATAAAAAATGGTATTATAATCAAGAACCTCCTCCCCTTCGGTAGGCATGAAAGGGATCAAATTTATTTCAGAAATTGAAGCTTTTCCTAATATGCTTCCAGAAGATACAGGAGTTTCCAAGGGATCAGGATCAGATTGTCCTTGCACTTGATCTATTTGGTCTTGTACTCCTTGTGCATCAACTTGCTATGTAGTTTGCTTCTCCTTTTGGGATTATGTTAGTCTGAAGCTCTCACTTTCTTCTTGTTTCTTCTTTATTTCAATATTCTTTTCTTTTTCTTTCTTCTTCTTCGTTCCTAGTTGCTTCTTCAGCAACAAATTTCTTTTTTTCCTCTTCAATTCTTAACCAATTTTCTGCTTCCTGTGTTAATATTCTAGGATCTTCTTCTCTTTTCTTTGCCTCTTCTTCTTTTAACTTCTTAGCCTTTTTCGAAGTCTTTCCTTTTCCACCCGTAGTTGTTATTTTTTGCTTGAATATTTTCTTGAGGGCAATTATGTTCTTTGCATTTTAGAATGTCTCCTCATCTTTGTCCCAGAAGTCAGTATATTCAAAATGGATTCCTGCTTCTTTACAGTAGTTAGCTACTTTGTTATGCGACTCATTTCTATGAAAATTCATCTCTCCAAAGTGAAAATATTGTAGCTCTTTAACAAATTCTACTACCTGCTTTACCCTTGAAAACTTATAGCTTCTAAGTAAGAAAGGTATTGCAGGGTACGTTGCCTTCTTATATTCAAGCAAAAAATTGCCTACTCCATCAATATACAGCTGTCTGGTTGCCTCCTTGTGGAGTACATAATCTATAGCATATTTCAGGAGTAGAGAAGGAGCTCTAGAGGCATCATACATCCTTACATATTATCCATCCTCTGTCAAATAATAATCCCCAAACTCTTGTATGACTTTAAATTCCTCTTCAGACATGCAATTACATTCAGTCAAGAAAATTAGGGTATATAAGGGCATAATGAAATGCTCACACATTTATCTATAATAACTGTGATACGTATGTGCCCACAAGAATTTATAGGTTGCATATCATTAGAGGAAATTTGGGGTCTAAAATGGGCCTTATAAGAAAACCTGCCAAAATAAGTTTTTGTGAGTTGGAATTCAAGAACCAATAGAATTTCAATAAAATAAGTCAACCATAATGGTTGAATTGACATATTTGTCATTAAAAAAAACTACTTTTTTTGTTCGTATTTTTGACATATCTCATTGTGTTTTTAATCAAATTTCGATCGAGAGAGCTCGTTGGATGCGGAATCAAATTCCGCATCCAACGAGCTCTCCCGATCGAAATTTGAGTAAAAACATAGGGATATATGTCGAAAATACGAACACAAAAAGTAGTTTTTTTCTTTCTTCCTCCAAAATTAATCAATATTATTTTATTATTTTCCTTAGGAGGCCCATTTTAGACCCCAAAATTCCTCTAATGACTGGGGTTCTTCCCTTCTTCTAGTTACATCTCAAAGCAGGAAAATACTGGGTGCACAATATGCAATCAATCAAGATAGGGATCATATAAAATTTCGATTTCTTTTGAGATACCCCTCCTAAGGCTACTGATATACATCTAGAGAGGCTGTTCGACACTATATTTTCCCAGTTAAAGATGGTTCCTTGGGTATCCACGAAAACAATAATCGGTATCCAACCTATCTTGAAGCTCTTCCCATGTGCTCTACCAAAAATCCTATTGAGCATCAATGCAATAAACCTATAGGGAGCATGGAGAGTAGAGGCGTCATATTCTCTGGAAGGTCTAGTTCAGAAATTCTTTCCTGGTATCATCATTATCTTTATAGTTTATACAAATTCCATAGCTATCTCCTTCAACCAACCTTCTGTCAAATAGACCTTAATGGTGTGGGTAGATGATATGCCATGGAGACATATGCATGGATATATTCAGCATAGCCTTGCTTTGCAGTGTTCTCTAGAATCATTGTCATCACATCTACGTTGGGTAGAATCCATCCTATTACTTCTGAACATGGCAATAATTTGGGCCTTGTAGCTACTTTCATGAAGGCTGAGTTCTCAATGTTGGCATAGATCATCAATTCTTCAAACCTGACATTAGGCACATTCTGGTTTGAGATCATTCTATAGATTTCTCCCCACTTGTAGTCTAGTTTAACTCTAGTAGTAGCTTTGGTATCTTCGTAGATGAACTCTACTTTGGTGATTATTTCTACTTCAAGCTCTCCTTCAGCCATCTAAGCTTTTTTCTTTTATCTCTTTGACATGTTACTATTATAGCAATCAACCTGTCACAATAAAAAATCTTGTTTTAGGCTAACTAAGCTCTTAGCAAGTGCTTATAGCAACACATAAGAAAATATACTAATTTATTTACCTCCTCGACATGCATGTTGTTAAAATATAGTTGAACACAGTCTTTATGAATGAAAGATTTAACGAGAAAAACCCTGTAAACTACTTCCTGAATTTGCCTAAGCTCCACTATCTCAAAACCTTAATCAGCCGAACAACCTCTGTCTCACACAGGTACTTATTATGCTGATTCTACCGCTTGATCTCAACACAATTCTCAATCTCAAAATACTAAACCCTGTGCAGCAATCATCTTCAAGAAAACCCTAATCGATTGAAAGACCCTCCTGAATCCCATGGGATATGGTAACTGTAAGAAAAATGACTTACTAACCCTCGGCTGATCATGAAAAGACCAAGAAAATGGTGGTGCAGACAACGAAATGCCTGTCCACACCCTGTCCTAACAACTCAAGCCGGTGCAAACATGTTCATAACACTTCAATGGCATACAGACTCAAACTCCCATAATAATGAAACCTCAAACAACTAAAATCACCCCTCTCCAATGTAAAACATCTACGGAATCACCATAAGGAGGAAAAAATTATTTAAAAAAAAACTAACCTCTGAAACCTAACCTACAACGTACTTAATAGTTCTAAATCAACCAATACTACCCAAGGTGACAAGGCTATGGGTGAACCTACCTGTCAATAGTGATGCAAGTGACCCCACGAGCTAAAAATCCATGGGTGCAATGTAGAATGAACCAGGTTTTGATAGTTATGTGCACGACTTCTCCAAGATGGTTACACGGTTCAAATGACAAATCCAAATGCTAAATGACAAGTCACATTTCCACACATATATACCCATGATTGGGCGGGAAACTTATATGTGGACAAAAATTAAATCAATTGGAAGAAAAAACTAGAGGATGGCCTTAATGGCGGGCACAATCAGAACTACAGACCCAGTGATATGTTGAGTTAATCGGACATCAAAACCACTAACTGTTACGCTCAGAATCCAAAACCGATCCTCCTCTGCAACATCAGCAATGTATAGTTCTACCATCGCGGGATTTACTATTATAACGTGTATCGAAACTCGACAATGTTAAGCTCTAAGGAGTCGGCGAAAGAATCATGATGCTTTTGGAACGTCTCAGGACTAGCCTCCCGTAACGTCGAGTGAGCTATATACTATCATTCCAGCTAGCTCTGGTCAAACAACCTGATAGCGAGACAAAATATTATCGGATATCGGAACCGGTAACTGCTAGAACTTTGGCAAATCGAACCCGAGGAGAAAATAAAACTAGCTCTGATGTATCGGTGAGGGAGTCCAAAGGTACTCGGCAGGCTTGATGGTTCTACTTCTGCAACATCGGAGAGGTAGTTCACTATTCTTATGATATCGGAAACATAGTTAACTAAGCATCCGATACTGAAAGGTAAAAAAGACCTAGTTTTTTCAAGAAAAAACTGAACTCAAGGCAGCTTTGGTGAAAACAAAATACTCCTAGGTCAGTTTTAATAAAAACAAAAAGGAAGGGGGGCCCTAAAATTGAAAATTTTGGGGCAAAAAGTTGCAGCTGCAACACTATGCTGGGACAAAGTGCTAAAGTGTAGTATTTTATTAAATTTTCTGTAGTAGGCTTTATTGTAGCACTAAAATTATTCATATGAGTAGCAAAAATTTGGTTAAATTCTCACACCTTTTCTTTCTTTTCCATCATCAGAGATAAAAATTATTTCATGAGAGTGGTTGTGGTTCTTTTACTAGAAAACTTTCCCTTAACACCTTACAAAACTCATTCCAATATGTTGTTGATTTTGCTTGTAAATTAAAATACCGAGCAGAGGCCTTAGTTTCAAAGGTATGTGGAAAAAATCTGCATACCACATCTTCATGCTCAACATTCAAAAGTTCAAGAGACAAGTAGAAAAATTGAGGGCAGCCATATAACGAAATGCCTTTTTCAGGGTCAAACTTGGGTAATTCCTTTTTAGGATTCTAAGGAAAAGCATGCAAAGGAGGATCTAGCTTAAGTGGTTTCCTGCCTCTCAGAGATGGTGGTGGATTGGGTTGATTAGCATTTGGGGGTACATTTCCAATAATGATTTGATGAGGAGTCTGTGGTGGATACTGAATGGGTGACTGTATTGGAGATGAAAATAGGGGAATCTCGTCCCAACTAATCAAGTTGTTGAATAATATATTCTATAGACAAATTTACCAAATCTTCCAAATTTCCCACCAAAATTGAATTTTCAGTGTAAGTATGTACTTTCTTTGAAGCTTTCCTTCTCGGTAATTCAAGGATTGCTTTTAATCCTCCAAGATTCTTTACATAAGATCATGTATGTCTCCTCAAGTGGTTAACTGATTCAAATGGAATAGGATAGAGACTTTTTGGACCTTCCTCTTGAGAGCCTATTCTTTCTTCGGAAATGTAATCTTTAGGAAACTTAGTTACAGAGCTATCACAACTGGAATAGTTTCTAGAAAATGGATTTTCTCTTCCATCCAAGCACTAGAGGCCCTCCTTCTAGCACCAAAACTATTGATTCCTAGAAAATCCCATGTAATGATAGTAGGGATTCTCCCCAATAACCGTTCCCAATTAGATTGTTTACTATTTTGTATGGGGAATCCATCCGGTTAGTGGCTCGACTACTGTAGAATTAAAAGAATGTTTTAAATTTTTTTTACTAGTTGCATCCTGGTCGATCGTTTATGTATTAAGGGATGAAATTCAGGTTCCTAAACTAAATGCAGGTGATTTCCAAAATAAGAACCTCACAAGTGAGACACAAGTGATCTGCACAGGGTCTTACCTATCGCCTTACATGAATCAATTACTCCTCAATCACCCAAATAAAACAACAAATAAACTAATCTACCTATCCCTAGGGGAGCATAGTTTATATCTAATTGAGTAATGTACTATATTATTCATGTGGAATCCTATAGGTAGCTGTTCAAATTATTCGTACATCAATACAGCAGGAAAATATAAACAAAGATAGCTTTGTCATGTGAAAACGTTCATTACTCATTTCATGCACAAGATTCTTGAATGATCTCAACAAGTTAGAATGATCTCGCAATTGTATAGTGGGATAAAATAGAAATAGGTCATCATTTAGCAATCCACACAATCCATTTGGAAACTCGTACAGTTCTTCCTCTAGCAAAATTTGGTTCTCCTTATTCATAAAAGAAGTAGTTCTCATACAAATATCTTCAGCATATATGCGCTAGAAAAAGTCCTTTTCTAAAATCTATTCTACCCCTATTTATATATTTTACAAATGACTTTTGAGTTACCCTAACCTTTTAGGCTTCCTTGACTCTTCGAATTACAAAAAATCATCTTCTAGTGACTTGCACTAGGAAACTAAAAATAAAATAAGATAATATACAAAAGGTGCCACATGTAACAAGACAAAACTTAGGAGGGCCCAACTGATCCCCCAATGAATTCTTTCCATGTAGCAACTTCTTCAGTGATGCTCTTGAAATGCATAGGCTCCGACAATTTGACTGTCACTTCATGTGTGGCCAGTTGTGACTTAATTTCTACTAATTTAGGTGGATTCACCCTAAGATAGTCTTCCACACAGCAATTAATAACTGTAGATTGTGCAACCAAACTTTTTACCACTTTCTTGGTGATGACTCTAACTTGTTTTATGCTAAGATGATCCTCCTGCAATCTATCTTGGAGGTATTTCAAATGTTCCTCCTGGTCAGGAAACTCCTAGATTATTTTTGCTGCATAGGTTTGAAATCTATTATGTGTTGTGAGCATCCTCTTATAAAAAATCCATACACCTCTCCAAAGTTTTCCCGACCCTAGTGGTCAATCTTGCAACAACCTTGTTGCTAAAATCCATGAGTTCGAATTCTATCTTCAAGTTCTCAATAGTATTCTGTGGAAAATGATTTGGAAATGTTGTATTAGTTTCTATCCATGTCATTTGACTGTGAATCATTTCTGCAACTTCTATTGTCCTTGTTCTCAAATAAGTTGAGATTTCTGAAATTTCTTGCAATCTTGTTTCTGCCCGTTTAATCTTATAAAATTATTCTTCAAGCTTAAGTTGAACCTGATATGTTTTCCTCCTAATAAGAAGGGATTTCTCATGGAGAGGTGTTATATCCATCTACCGTTCATTGGATGCCATGAGTGGAATTTATAATGAGCTGCTTCATGCCTCCAACTCTGCTACTCGAGCATTTAGCTCCTTTGTGTGTCTGTAAGTAGAAACGTTTTGTGACTCTAACTCTGAAATCTTATTTTCCAGGTCTTTATTTTCTCCCTAAGAAATTGTATTTGAAAGCACCAAGGCATCCTTTTCTGATTCTAAAACCTGGTAGGCTTCCTGAAGTATTTTGAACTCTGAAAGAGTGACCTCATGTTTCGTCTTCATCTCTCGGCCTTCCTCTCTTTGTTTCATTAGAGTATATTTCACCCTTAACATATTTTCCTTGTATTGATCTATATTTTCTTTCAATCTGTCAACATTATAGGAATTTTCTTGAGCAGCTGTGACACCGATCGAGGCCATCAGGTTTGGATCTTCATCGATGCTTTTCCTGATAGCTCTTTCACTAACTGTTATTACTTCAGTCTAGGTTCCCACCTTTAAATTCTTTTTAGACCTACGAATAATGGTTTTCTGCATAGGATCGAAAACTACCTTATCTAGGAATGCAACTACATGTTGCTTGGACAAAGTGAATGGTACTAACCGTAAATTTACAAAAGGGAGGTGACCTCCTTTTATTATGTCTCCTGAGGTAGAAGGAGGATCTTTTGGATTGTCTTGGGCAGTATCTTGTTCTACATTATCCCTGTATCAATCTTCTTGCTCTTTCCTCTTCAATTCCCCAGCTTTCTCTTTTGCCTCTTCCCTTGCTCTATCAGTTGATTCCTTTTGCATTCTTTATGAATCTACTTCCTTCTTCTTTAGCTCTTATTCCTTTTGTATTTGGGCCTCTTCAACTAATAATTTATCTTATTCTTCAACTTGTTAAATTTTCATATGCTTAGCTAAGACATCAGTATTTCATTTCATTTTTATAAAAAAAACATATAAATAGGATCACTGAAAGATAGACAAGCACAACCATACAAAAGGAACACAAAGATTTATCCTGGGAAAACCCTAAAGGGAAAAACCCAGCAAAAGCTTCCTCAATATAGATGCCCCAAAAAGATAAAAGATAAAACCAACAAGGAGATCAAAGCCTGATCCTCCTCCTTCTCTAGCTACTTCTCTTCTCCACTAATGCGCTACAAAAGTGAGAATGTGTGTTCCAAATGAGGAGCACCAAACCTCTATTTATATTCATCCGTTTACTTTAATTAACTCATCTGACATGTAGGCTCGAGTTAATCATGTAGGCTCAAGTTACACATGCAGTCTCAAGTAACCACACTGGGGTGCTAATGACCCACCCTTACAATTAGAGGGGACTACCTCATGACTCTTATTAGTTCTTCCGATTAGAAGCATCGGGGTACAAAGATAATACAAGTTGTTCTCCTGGTAGGACCATCGGGGACCACAAAAGATACATATAGAATATTCTTCGAAGTTACAATATTTCAACACTCCCCCTTAATGATAAGGGTATTCTACAACAACAAAAACAATAGTAGGAGAGGACATCATCAACATCATTAGGGTAACACATCTATAAATCATTGGAAGCTTTTCAACATCATATAGTCTTCGTCTTCAATTTTAAACGACATCAACTCTTTGATCAGCATCAACATCTTTTGACCTTTTGATCAGCAACATCTTCAACACTTTGACCTTATGATCAGCAACATCTTCAACACTTTGACCTTTCGAACAGCAGCATCTTCAGTACCTAGACCTTTCAATCAGCCGCAACATATTCAGCACTTTGACCTTTCGATCAGTAACATCTTCAGCGTTTTGACCTTTCGATCAGCAACAATATCTTCAGCATTTTGATTAGCAACATCTTCAGCACTATGATCTTTCGATCAGCAAGAACATCTTCAACATTTCGATCAGCAACATCTTCAGTACTTTGGTCTTTCGATCAGCAACAACTTCTTCAACATTTTGTTCTTTCGATCAGTACATCGTAATCATCATCATACTCTGATCTTTCGATCAGTACATCAGCATCATCATACACTGATCTTTCGATCAGTACGTCATCATCATCATCATGAAAAAATAATTATCATCAAAACATCAACATGATCCTTCCTTTCAGAATTATGGGATTTAGGTCTTTACAGAGTTACCAATGATCCTTCCTTTCAGAATTATAGGATTTAGGTCTTTACGGAGTTACTAATGATCCTTCCTTTCAGAATTATGGGATTTAGGTCTTTACGGAGTTACTAATGATCCTTCCTTTCGAAATTACGCGATCAACACATTTGTGGAACTTAGACAATCCTTCCTATTGGAATTACAGGATCAACACATCTGTGGAACTTAGACAATCCTTCCTATTGGAATTACAGGATCAATTCAATGATCCTTCCTTTCGGAATTACAGGATTTAGGTCTTTACGGAGTTACTAATGATCCTTCCTTTCAGAATTATAAGATCAACACAAATATGGAACTCAGACAATCCTTCCTATTGGAATTACGGGATCAACACATCTATGGAACTCAGACAATCCTTCCTATTAGAATTACGGGATCAATTCAATGATCCTTCCTTTCAAAATTACGGAATTTAGGTCTTTACAGAGTTACTAACGATCCTTCCTTTTGGAATTATGGGATAAACACAAATGTGGAACTCAGACAATCCTTCCTCTAGGAATTACACGATCAACACACGTTCTTGAGTACCGAAGTCACCAGATCCATTCTGAACCGAAGTTCAAGGATGATACAATCCTACCACATTCACGGGGACCAAGATATTCAAATACATTTTGAACCGAGGTTCAGGATGATGCAATCCACCACTTTCACGGGGGTCGAGACCTCCGGATACATTTTGAACCGAGGTTCAGGGATGATGCAATCCATCACTTTCACAGGGGCCAAGACCTTTGGATACATTTTGAACCGAATTTTAGGGATGATGCAATCCTACCACTTTCACGGGGGCCGAGACCTATAGATACATTTTCAACCGAGGTTCAAGGATGATGCAATCCACCACTTTCACGGGGGGAGAGACCTCTGGATACATTTTGAACCAAAGTTCAGGGATGATGCAATCCTACCACATTCACGAGGGTCGAGACCTCCGGATACATTTTGAACCAAAGTTTAGGGATGATGCAATCCCACCACATTCACGGGGGCCGAGACCTCCGGATACATTTTGAACCGAAGTTCAGGGATGATGCAATCCCACCACATTCACGAAGACCGAAGTCACTGGATCTATTTTGGACAGATGTCCCAGAATGATACAATCCCTCCTCATTCTCGAGGATTGAGGTCACCAGATCACTTTTGGATAGATGTCCCGGGATGATACAATCCCTCTTCATTCTCGAGGACCAAGGTCTCTGTACCACTTTAGGGAAAGTGCCCAGGGATGATACAATCCCACTGCAACATCGCTACTCCCCCTTTCGAGGAAGGTCTTTTTGAACAACACCAAGCTTGTCTTGAAAGTGTTCGAACTTTACCCGAGACAGAGGCTTCATCAGTACATCATCATTCAAACCATCATAATCTACATCTTTAGTATGTAAATACTGAATTATCACCATATGTATCTCCAGTATGTGAATACTGAAAGCATCATCATCTATATCTTCAGTATAGAAATACTGAAAGAATCATCATCTCTATATTCAGTATAGAAATACGGAATCATCATCATCTGCATCTACAGTATGTAAATACTAAAACATCATCTATATCTTTAGTATGGGAATACTGAAACATAATCATCTACATCTTATCTAGTATGTAGAAATACCGAATTGTTATGTGTTACAATCGGAACACAGGGTTCTCTGTCATCACAAATCTGGTTATCACATAGAATCATTGTAGTATCCATCTTCAGGTCAAAGAGACCTAATATCAGCTTCCGAAGCCATATGACTTCACAAATTAGTAGAGCAATCTGCTATGTATTTTACTTCAGCCGTGCTATGAGAAACACTGGATTGTTTCCTGCTAAACCATGAACTCATAGCAGACCCCAAACAAAAGCATCTACCTAATGTGCTTTTCCTATATGAGATACTTCCAGCCCAATCTGCATCTGTGTAGCCATACAATCTATACTCATGGCTACCATCATAGTATAGACCAAATTCTATAGTCGCTTTCAGATATCTCATCACATGTTTTGCGGTTACTACGTGAACCCGTATTGGTTGAACAAGATATTAACTTAAGGTGTTCACAGCAAAACAAATGGCTGGTCTGGAATTTGTTAAGTACATTAATGACCCAATGATCTGTCTATAATGAGTCACATCCACTAACTCTGATGATTCATCAGCTAACAGCTTCAGGTTGGAGTCCATGGGTGTGGCCATGACTTTGCAGTCAAACATATCAAATCTTTTCAAACTTTGCACTACATACTTTCTCTGATTGAGAAAGATTCCTTCATATTTTTGGACCTAGGAAATAAAGTATTAGACCAAGGTCTAAATTCTTCAGCGGACTTCTTCTTGCATTCTACAATTTGTTTCTCATTCCCTGTCAGAAATAGGTCATCCACATATAATAATAGGATGACAGGTTCATCTTCTACAACCTTGAGATAAAGGTTAGGATCGACTTTACTCTTCGCAAATCCCATGCTCGTCAAGAAACTATCTATTCTTCCATGCCAAGCTCTGGGAGCTTGCTTCAGGCCATAGAGGGCCTTCTTCAACTTGCATACATGAGTCCATCTATCTTCAACTTCAAATCCTTGTGACTATTCAATGTAAAACTCTTCCTCAATCATACCATTAAGGAAGGCTTGTCTTTACTTCATCATGGAAGAAACTACCATGATAGTTCTGAAGAAAGTATACCTTGCTTCTTGGAGTAAGTGTCTCTTCAGAATTAATTCCCTCTTTCTGAGAGAAGCCACAAGTCTTTCCTTACTTCTATCAGTAGCATATTTTATCTTACTGATCCATTTGGAAGATACCACAATCTTGCTTTTTGGTTTGAATATTATATCCCAAACATCATTCTAGTATTCTTTCATCATAACATCTTTCATGAGTTCATCTTATCAGGTCATCAACATATCCTAGTCTTCTGCATTCAATCTTGAAGGTTGGAACCCACTTTACTCTTGGTAAAGTCTCGATCCATCAGGAAGTTGTCCATCATGTCGTACCATGTTGAACTCAGATATCTTCTGTATTCACTCCCCCTGAAGTGGAGTATCATCTTCCCTCTTCATTCTATATAGGTGGTTCTATGCTTGACATATACTTGTCGATAGAGTATGTCATGTCATAGTCTATTCTTTCAAATGCAACTCACGAACTTTGCTTTGTACACTTGTTCTTGTAGATCCATATGGAAGATACTACGTACTTCCCTTTATGTCTCGAAATCATATCATATACATCATTCCCCATGATCAACTGTTATTCTTTGATCATAGCTTCTTTCATAGCATTCTTTTCTTCATCTTGAGTTATCTCTCATACCCATGGTGGTATTCATCCTTCGAGGTGGATCTACCACTCTATGAAGCTCTTTCTTCCGTCATGGTGTCTCTAACCCTGGGAGCTTCAGATTCATGTTCATTGGAGTGAATATTGAATTGTCATCACTTGTTCTTCAGAACAAGTCTCATCCTTCTTTTCTTGTAGGAGGTTGTATAGGACCTTTCCTACAATTCAAATGCACCAGCATAATGACAAATTATTATGCATCATACAATTGTTTAGCCAATACAACATTCATCCATGTCTCACAGAAAATTTCTAGATGTCTTCCATCTTTACCATGACATCATTGAGATTGTGCACTAATCCAATATGTCAGCAAAGAGGTTTGATAAGTAGCAATGGAGAGTTGTATGGCACCATGAGCTACTTACCCATCACAAGCATATTAGTAGTATACAATCCTTAATGCAAACAATATATCATGCATAATACATCAACTAAATATAATCAAATGCATAACAAAACAATATCATGCAAAGACAATTGAATACTTATCTTTTATTCGTTTCGTGGGTAGACTCCTTCTTGATCCTTCTACTTCATCATCTTCTTCATTCATGACATCATCATTTCTTATCCAAATGATAAGATGGATAAGAGGTTCTTCAAGAATTGAGTTCTTCACATTACTCATTTCTTGAGGGGTCTTCTTTGAATGGCGAGAGCTTGATCTTCAATTGCTCCCACCTTCTTCTTCTCTTCTTATGAGTCGAGATTCTTCTTCTTCCCAGATTCTGTTGAAAGTAATTACTTCCTTCTAGCACACATTCCTTGAATGAATGAATTCTATGATCCTAGGAGACCATTCAAGGTGGCTATCACCACTTCTGCATTCTCCAATTCTTCTTCTACCGCTTCAAGATGTTCTGCATTCTAGATCTTCACATTCTTCAACTGTTTTCTCAAATCCATCTTCTGATTAATGTTCTTATCTTCAAATATATTGATCAAGGAATCAAACACCTTCGGTGTCTTTATGGAAGACACTTGTGGTACAATTTGATCCCTGATTGAATCAACAATGATCTTCTTGGCCTTGATCAAGTTCTTCTTGTGTAAGGCTTTGAGCCTCATCTCCTTCTGGAACTGGAACCTCTCTACTCATGAAGGTGTCCAATTCATTTTCTTCAGAGAGATCAAATGCTTCCATGCTTGGAATTTGTCAACTTCACCAATCTTATCATCATGCTGATGTGATATATCACTTTGAAAAGAGAACCTCAAATGCAAATAACAAAGGATTAGATCTTACCGATTTGAGGCATCTGTCCTTGTTCCGGAGCTGGCTGATCTAGGGTTTGCCACAGAAACCCTAATTTTCAAAACATGGAATATTTCAGATATGATTGGATATAAATATATATCTCTTCAAATGGAGCTGTCCAAAGTACTCCTTTTCTGAAAACAATGGAGGGAAGCTCCCGGAACAGGAAGCCCTAGTTTTCCAATTTCTTCTACAAAAATGCCTGTCACTATTTCTGTGATATCTCTGAAATTACTACTCCTCGGTGTCTAAAATTTCGCACTAAGGTAACCTCACATGTCCCTGATCCAATACCATAGGTTTCAATAGAATTGGTTTCACCAATTCGGATTTATGATCATTTTCCCAAGGCTCCTTGTTACATAACTGTTCCGAATAGTGAAGTTGTACGGATTTCCATGTGTCACTGTTTCATATTCTAAGTCTGAAGTTCAGACCATGAGAATTAAAGTCTGTGCCCTTTCTGGAACATCTTCAAGAATTCCATTTGGACCTCTATAGCCCACGATATTGCAATTCTCCCCAGGTGTCCTGGTTAGGGATGAATTCTGGAAGAGGCTGGAACCCTAACTTGGATGGATCATATATACCAGAATATAGTGAATATGAGGCTGAATTTTGGACACAGTGTACATAAGTATTTAATCTTCGGTATTTGCAATTTTCATCTCCTGAAACTTCTCCAATATCAGGATATAGATAATGTACCAAAACTTAGCACTTTTAGTATTTAGGGTTTTTCTAGCTCAGGGTCAAACTAGGGTTTGACTTTCCTGGAGTTTCACCCAACCAAAAATCTTGATCTAGGTCTCTAACATTCGATTTTGAAGAGAAGATAAATCCTATTCTAGGCTCACTCAAAAATTCTTCTTCTACAAGAAGCCCTAATTTCCTGCACCGAAAACTGAAAATGCTCGGAATCGAATTTCGCTTCGACAGAAATATGCGACCTTCAATGGAGAGTCATCCTAGCCTTATTTTGCTGATTGATTGTGGAGAGAGAACCAAAAAGTAAGAAGCCCTAGATTATAAAGCTACATAATGCCTTCTTTCAGGGTGGCTCTGATACCATGTTAAATTTTTATATGCTTAGCTAAGACATCAGTATTTCATTTCATTTTTATAACAAAAGCATATAAACAGGATCACTGAAAGATAGACAAGCACAACCATACAGAAGGAACACAAAGATTTATCCTGGGAAAACCCTAAAGGGAAAAACCCAGCAAAAGTTTCCTCAATATAGATGCCCCAAAAAGATAAAAGATAAAACCAGCAAGGAGATCAAAGACTGATCCTCCTCCTTCTCCAGCTACTTCTCTTCTCCACTAATGCACTACACAAGTGAGAATGTGTGTTCCAAATGAGGAGCACCACACCTCTATTTATATTTATCTGTTCACTTTAATTAACTCATCCGACATGTAGGCTCGAGTTAATCATGTATGCTCGAGTTACACATGTAGGCTCAAGTAACCACATTGGGGTGCTAATGACCTAGCTTTACAATTAGAGGGGACTACCTCATGAATCTTATTAGTTCTTCCGATTAGAAGCGTCGGGGAACAAAGATAATACAAGTGGTTCTCCTAGCAGGACCATCGGGGACCACAAAAGATACATATAGAATATTCTTAGAAGTTACAATATTTCAACACAACTAACCTTTGGGACTCTTCTTCTTTCTTCTAGGAAGCTTCTTCTTTCTATTTTTCTTGTTCTGTAGCACTGTTGCTGAGGTTTCCTCTTGCTATTGTGGTTTTCTATTTGAACCGCTTGTTTAAAGCAGTCACGTTGCATGCATTTCTGAAAATATCTTCTTCCTAGTTTCCAATTGGTTAGGGTATTCAAAATTTACCTTTACAAGTGCACAATGTGCAACAACCTTTCCATGGGAATATTTCCTATGAAAAGTCTTCTCACCGAAGTGGAAATTTTATAGGTCCTTCAAAAAATATGGCCCGCTTTTTACTTTTGAAAACTTGTAGCTTCCAAAATAGAAACACATTGGTGGGTAGACCTCCTTCTTCATGTAAAATAGAAAATTATTGAATCCATCCAGAAAAAAGATGCCTTACTGCTTCCTTGGGAATGATGTAATCAGTGGCGTACTTAGGAAGTACTAACCAGGCTCTAGTGCCTCTGTACATCCTCAAATAGGTGCCTTCTTTGGAGAAAAAATAATCTCCATATTCACTTATAACTTCTAGAGCACCCTCATACACTTTCACTCTTAAAGAAATATCAACTTGTAAAGTGGCATCAGAAGTTCCTCACAGATAACCTTGTAAAAACTACGATACTTATGAGCCCATAAGATCTGATATGCAATGTAAATGGGTGTCTTGGCCTCATTCCAGCTGCAGTTTAGTTTCGAGAATGGGTACAAGAATAAGATACAATCAATTAAATATGACCCATCTAGAATTCTGATTTTCTTTGGAGGAGACCTCTTTGTGCAACACCTATGTAAGAAGACATGCTATTGGCTAGAATGTCTTCCCAATTAAAGATAGTTCCTTTCATGGTCACATGATACATTAGTGGGATCCAACCTATCTTATAGAACTTCCCATTGGCCCTTCCAAAAATTCTATTGAGAATCAGGGATACAAGTCTGTAAGGAGTGCACAAGTTGGCAAATTCATATTCACCGAAGGATTTTTGTTAAAATGGATTTCCCGCTATCATCATTAGCTTTGCACACTCAATATGGTATAAAATAAGACCATTTATCCAATCATCCATCATACTAATTTCAGGGGCTGGTATATTTCAATATTTGGCTATGTACGCAGGAATGAAAGAGGAAAAACATTTTCCTTCTATGTTTTACATGATTATCCTACTTGTATTTTCCTTAGGTAAAATCTAGCCGATCACCTCAGCACAAGGGAAAATTTTAGGTCACGTGGATACCTTCGTACAGGGGAGTATCTTCGAAGCCCATATCTCAATATTTTTTCATACAGGGGAGTATCTTACAAGCCCACATTTGGTACCTTCTAATCTGTAATCATGGGATATATCTGTCCCCATTTGAAATCTGATTCAACTTCGATGACGTCTTTGGTATCTTCATAAATTATCTCTATCCTAGGCATGACTTCCAAATCTTAGTCCTCCTTAGCAGCCTTGGATTTCTTATTTCCTTTATTTGGCATGGTGTTGTGTGAGGACTAAGGCTGTGATACAGTCACATTAAGAAATAACTTATTGTCCCTGTGATTAAAACACATGCATTCATATAAACAAAAAATGAGAATCTATTTCAATATATACAAGATATAAAAGAAAACATTAGCTAATACATCATATTTCCTTTCAAAACAAGATTTCATTCATGGAGAATAATAATTGTATCTTTACCAAGCCATATTTAGCCATCATTAAAACTTTGAGGCAAGGTCAAACCGGAAATGGAACTATCAACTCAAGTGTGGGTTCTAACTACTTCTTTGGGAGTTCAAACTCTAAATCGTCTATTTTTATAAAACACGATAAATAAGAATTATCAAAATAAGTTTTAAACCCTCTACAAAAACTCCTCTCATTAACCTTATTACCCATGAGAAAATAATCCATAGGAAACGATGGAAACTCAAACAATCCTAGGTCGACTTTGAAACCTTTTGAAACCACAACGCCGGCCATCAAGGGAAATATATATTAGAAGATATTTAAAATCAAAATGGGCCTCCTAAAAAAAATTAATAAAATAATATTTATTAGTTTTGAAGGAAGAAAAGAAAAAAAATACTGTTTTGTTTGTATTTTCGACATATCCCCTCATGTTTTTACTCAACTTTCGATCGGGAGAGCTTGTTGGATGTGGAATTAAATTCTGCACCCAACAAGTACCCACTCGGCATACTTTTGATGTACCTTGCTACCCCAAAAACAAGAAATATATGAAAAAATGTGATGTTTACTAAATTCCGCATCCAACGAGTACCCACTCGGCATACTTTTGATGGACCCCACTACCCAAAAAATAAGAAATACCTGAAAAAATGTGATGATGATGTCATCATCACATTTCTTCAGGTATTTCTTGTTTTTGGGGTAGCGGGGTCCGTCAAAAGTATACCAAGTAGGTACTCATTGGATGCGAAATTTCATTCCACATCTAACGAGCTCTTCTGATTGAAATTTGAGTAAAAACACAGGGAGATATATCGAAAATACAAACAAAAAAAGTAGTTTTTTGTATGATACCTATCCCCAAATTTATATTTAAAAAGTGTTTAAGACCTATATGGTATTTCAAGTTTAAATCAATCTCGTTGGCTAACACATGATGACATGGAATTTGAATTAGAGTTAAAAGGCCCTTTTGGAGTTGAAATTTCCTCTAATTCTTTCTCATGGAAACCCTAGGCCATAAATCAAAAGAAAACGACAACCCTTTGAGCTCAGGCCTCACCGATCCCCTATCACCGCAAATGAAGAAAAACCAGACGAGGAGTGGCCAGTGAAAAACTCGACCTCCCTTAGCCTCATCATTAAAACATGAGGGGTTTGAGCTATCCATGTCCATGGTCTGAGTGGTAGAGACAAAATTGCTTGGAGCAGGTGAAATATTTTGGTCGGGTCGCAAACGAGATCAAAATAAATAGGGATGATGGGGATTCTAATGCAAAATGACTTTTGAAGATCCTACATGGGCCAGATAGCTCAAAACAAACAAATCCCTAGTTGGGGAAAATAATTTAAAACCACGATAGAGGTAAAAAAAACAAACCCCACAAAAAAATAAATCCCTCAACTCCATTTTACCAAGTCCCATTTACCCAAACATTTCATCGAACACAAACGAAATGAGGTTAGAATCCTACCTGGAAAACGGTGAATGGGCATGGATCTTAATGAAATGAACCATGGGCTCCAATAATTAGTCAATAGCTGGATGTGCTCAAACGGAGTAACAGTCCATAAACAAAGATTCATGGGTTATATATAAAAATCATCAAACACACATTAAATGCGGTCGTTGGGGTGCCTAAATGAAAATCAATTTTCAGTGCCTAAAATATCATCAGAAAAATCCTTCGATTCAGGATCGACAGGAGACATATAATTCTCTCGATAGTATCGACTATAGCATCCTAACTCTGCTGCATATATTGACTCTCTTCGTAAAAAAACCAACAGAAAACAATGTTGGCACGGTTCATCCAAACATTTCAGCAATCAAAGATCGTCTACAAGCCATATACTTTGCCCCTCTCCTCAAAAATATATTCAGATTCTACCGACACTATCAGAAAACTTTGCTTGGGACGCCCGACGAAGAGGTCATCGAATGACTTATGAAGAAACTTCCAATCGATAGTGAAAGCTAGGTCCAATCCGATCACATCGGCTATGAATGGAGATTTCAGCCGCAACCATATGTAGGACTCAGTGAGAAGAGTCGTCGACTCCGAAACTTGATTCCAGCTGCAACATGTCGAATCCAAATATTAATTCCAACCGCAACCAATCTAGAAGTTGTTTTATTTTTCATCCACATCATGTCAGCTAGGAAATCAAACAACTTCTGACCAATCCTAAAGCCACAGGAAAAAGACAATGCAAAATTGGCTAGGAGATATCGGGTGGGGAGTCCGATTTTCTGCGCCTTCTCAAAAAAAATCCAAGAATTCTTCCGACACACAAGGAAAAATATGAGTTTTTTAACTTGATGAAATTTTTTTTTTTCTAACTTGCTGAAAAAACTAATTCATGGAAAGGGTCATCCAAGAATGATAGTATTCTAAGAAAGCTAAAAAAGATAAAAAAATATAAGGAGGGGCCTTAAAATCATAAAACGTTTGGGCTAGGGGTTGCAGCAGCAACAGTAAGGAAACATTAAAAATGTTATATTGAGTTACAAGTATAGGCTACGCCTAGTTGAAACATTGTAAAGGATGCATATAAAACCTACCAAACACCACAGTATCCCATAGAACATAAAATAACTCAATATTATTTCTTAAATGGTATCTATGACTTTCAACAATGACTATAGGAAAATATGTCTCTTAAAATACAGGTTAAATACCATCTGTAACTTGTCGAGTGACCAATAGAGGTCTCAGCTTCTTTTCGCAAAACTCAATAGAAGTTCATCTCCTCACTCGAGTTCCTTCAACTAAAAAATATTTTAGTCTAAATGTCGGTTGATTGCTTACCGAGGAATAAAGCTAGTCTGCACACATTAATGAAGACCCCAAACTTACCTTCCAGAATGAATGATGGTTAAGTGGGATGCAAAAAGTACATTTCAATAGTATTATGTAACCATAAATAAAAGTTTGAATTCGTTTTTAGAATTTTTACTTGTAAATAAAGAAGCCGGGAGGTTTCTAAAACAAGTTGTGTCGTCTGTAACAAGTGGAGTCTCGAAACCAGGTCATGGGTGCTTATTTTAGACCGCTCAGTCATGGGAGGAAGAAATAAAATGGCAAAGTGGGCAATGTTGGAACCACTCTTAAATGCACCAAAGGCTACACAACCTTTTAAAGCCAAGACCTGAAACATCAAAACAAGTTTATCAACCAGTGCAAACCCTCAAACCTTCTCCATGCTGTTCGGTTCGAAAATGGTACCATCATATTGATTAGGAGTCTTTTTGATAGGACGACAGATATTTAAGGAAGAGCCCTTTTGTATATCCCAAGGGTCAAGCCAATACATGGAGTTGACAGGGTTGTTGTAGTCCTCTTTAAAACCTTCCAAAAGATTTTGGAAACACCTCACCATTTCCTCCATGTGTTCTTGGTGTTGGAACTTATTACAAGCCCTTGGTTTTCAAATAATTACATTATAATGTTGCTATGGTTAGTATAGTGTGTTTAATACCTCTATCAAACTCTTTCCATCTAGGAATCGATGGAGTAACGCTTCAAACCATAGGAATGTGTTTCAGGTGGAATTTGGGTTGATAAATTCCAAAACATTGGATAGGGATAATTTTAAAACTACAGAAGTATTCTATACGATCCAACTCAATGGGAAGGTACAGCTGCATAAGATAATGAAGATACATTAGTACATAGCTATGGAATAATTGAAAAAATAATCAAGGAAAATTTTATTAATGCATGGGTAGGAGTTGTTAATTTACACATATTATGTTCTTCTCAAAATCTTATAATCACCTGTCATAACAAAGTCGAAAGGGGTTAGCTAAATCTAAGTAAAAAAAAAATACCAGCCTATGAAGTCTTCCTTGCTACTAAAATAAATATTAAAGTATTTTACATAATTACTAATAGGAACTTGGTTACTAAAGAATCCAATATACAACTATGGAGTATTATTTCATCAATATAGTTTCTTAAGCGTAATAGTGGAGTTTAGAAAAAAATTATGGGTATTTTACACCAAGCCATGGATTTTTGTTAATCCCCTATGTTTCCATTCATACCTACTAAAATTATCATGTAATAATGATATTAGCATGAAACCAAATTTGAAGTAATAATCTAAAATGTTGGGTTAAAAAATAGAATAAGGAAATGATGTACCTATACCAATAGTCTTTATCATGAAGGTATTTCACAATTATTTATTCATGAAAAATATTGAAACATCAAGCATATAATTTGCAATAATATGTGGGTAGTTTATAACATTATAATTTCTCCTTCTATTTTTGTTTTGTGCAAATATAGGTGTCACGTCCCCATTCCTCCGACTGGCGAAGAGGACGTGACTACAAGCTTCAAACACCCGAGCTAAGAGCCCCATGAACATATGCATACACAAAATGACTGAAACAGAATGCTGAGAGGAAATTCATTGAAGTAAAACATGCAATTAATCATCATACACAACGGAAACCAACAACAGTCATACATGCATGCATTCATTTAACATGTTCATCATTTTTATTAACAGAAAATAAGGTTGCAGAAGTAAAATGAACAAAATCACTTATCTTATGAAGAACTCGATCTGCAACCAGCTACGTCGTTGCAAAATTCCACCCAACCATAGGCCAGTGTGCTCCTTAATCTCTCAGCAACACTGCCACCCCCGAGCTGGGCATGATTCTCCAAGGAATAAGGGAACTAGTAGGCTTACACGTAGCCAAAAGTATACAAGACACAGCCAAGCCAACACAGTTGGGTTTATCAGGCCATCCAAGAGTTGGGAAGGGGTAAATGCTAATTTGGTGAGCTCATTATAGAGCCAAGAACACCTACACCAGAACTAGCCTGACCTCTAAGACACCCGAATACACACAACACAAGGAACCAGTCCCTTCTTTGCTACACAGTGCCTCAGGCCCTGCATTCCCTTCCAATGCTATTCAGGGGTGATGGAGAAGAAGGCCAGCCCTCTAGCTCTGTCTGTGTGGCTTCCAGCCACCAGGTTTATCAAGAAAAACTAAGCCCCCATCCCTGCTCCTCTCACAGTCTGAAGACCAACCATTGCACTCAGGCAATTAATTTAGTTGTCACAGCCTAAATAGGGAAAAACGGCTCCCAAGCAATTATACATTTCCACTGAACGTATCATTGCACCAATTTACAACATGGGGGGGGGGGACAAAAGTTTTGAAATGTAATTAGCATACATTACCAACATACACGGGGAAAA
The DNA here is from genome assembly GCA_001517045.1 of Pseudotsuga menziesii. Taxonomy (NCBI): domain Eukaryota; kingdom Viridiplantae; phylum Streptophyta; class Pinopsida; order Pinales; family Pinaceae; genus Pseudotsuga; species Pseudotsuga menziesii. The sequence goes on from LPNX011006963.1 coordinate 53,393, forward strand.
CAACAGTCCGTTTTTTCACATTTGAGGCCGCTGAGGAAAAACATATGCAGACCACACTTGGGGACGAATTTACAGTATCCCGACTGGTGCGTGAGCAATCACAGTGCAGAACCCACAAATCAACCCCTGAGAAAAGGACGGAGCCACACCATTCTCAAATTCGTAGAGGAGAAACTACGTGGTTAAAAGCAGGAAATCCTGTGCGTGAGAGACTAATGAACGGGCAATGGTTCAGGCGCGAAAATGAACAACCCCCAGGGAGGATGCGGAAGTGGATGTGCGTGAGCCTTCAACACAGTCGTGGAGAGTGAAATCCCTACGTGTGGATGAGCAACGTGAGGAAGGAACAGACTGTGGAGGTGAACAGCAAAATCGTGAGGTCACGAAATGGAGAGAGTGTGTGAAGGTTTTTCCTACCATAGTGAAGTCAACAGTGGGTGGAGTGTGCATGTGGGTGAGGACTGACAGTCCTGCCACCCGACTCCCAAAGATCATAACTGCCTCAACCACCAGCAGCCTTTCTTAATGAAAGTGGTTGGAATAAAACAAGGTAAGAAGACACATGGATTTTCACCCTAATGGCCAAAGTTGGACAAATTCCCCCACATCCTCATCCTTGGGAAAATCATGCCCCTTTCTCATTTTAGTTTCTGCAATCGTAGCTGGTCGGGTTCATTTAATTAATTATAGATGCATATTTACATGATGACCATCATAATAGATGCTACATGCCCCAATATACCATCGGTGACAAATTCAAATCCAAAACATAACATAACCGATCAATGGTGGGGCCTTGGCCCTTAGCTCCGCACCATGATCATTTAATATATACATCATGTACATCTAATGCAACGGGGTCAAAACCAGGGTGTTACAATAGGTCCATAATTGGGAATAACGTTATGTAGATCTGGCCACTTGGTATCGGTTGTACTGAGAATGAAAAAAAATTCAGCCACCCGATTTGTGATGTCATGTCAGTAATATCACTACGACATATGTTCCAATATGCCTTTATTCCTATAAGACATGAACCAAAACACATCAATCATTCAACTAATTTGGTGTCTCGAAATTCATTGAGCTCCTTAAGTAAATATTCAATTGTGGTAGGTATGTCATCTTCAATATTTTTTTGCACGAATACAACAATTGTTCCTTCGCTTCGATGTCTCATAATCATGTTCAATAAAAAATACAGAAAGCTTGGATGTTTTCCAAACCTTTGATCACAATATTTAAGTAGGTGCAACCCATATTCATGTAAGTGAAAAATCTTCAAACATGGTTGCAACCAATCATCAATGCGGGTGGGAAATAATGTTGGAAATTCAATGTCAAACAAACCTTCTGTGTTGCATTAATTTATTGGAGACAAACCAATATATGTCTATTCCATTTATAAATCTGATAAAGAATATTATTTGCTAAGAAATTTATGTATCTCTTCTATCTATTTATGTCCATTTGGAATTAACTACAACAAATTTGACTTTTAGGAGTAGTTGTCTTCCACCTCCAAAAGTCACTTTTGGCGACGGTTTTGGTTTTAGAGGCGATCTTTACAAAACCTCCCCTAACAACACTGACACTAAAATTTTTGAATTTTAGTGGCGGTTCTGGAAGAGATGAAAACCGCCCCTAGAAGTGACTTTTGGGGTTGGTTCTAACCCCCCCAAAAGAAGATACTTTTGGGGGAAATTCTAACCCCCCACAAAAAAGAGTCACTTTTGGAGGAGGTTCTAAACCCCCCCAAAAAGTGATATTTAACGGTGGTTACAAATCCCCCTCATAGACAGCTATGGGGGTGGTTCCACCCCCCGCCCCCTAAAAATTCCTTATTACAAACCTTTGGGGTTGGTTACAAACCTCCCACGTAGGTTCCTATGGTGGCAGTTTCAAACCCCCCTTGTAGGTACCTACGGGGGCAGTTTCAAACCCCCCTCATAGGTACCTATGGGAATGGTTCAACCCTCCTCCTAAAAGTATTTATTACAAAATTTTGGGGGCATTTATAAACCCCCATCGTAGGTACCTACAGAGGCGGTTTTAAACCACCCCTAAAAATCTTTACAAACCTTTGGGGGCAGTTATAAACCCCCCTCGTAGGTACCTACAGGGGGGTGGGTCAAAACCCACCTTAAAAGTATTTATTACAAAACTTTGGGGGTGGCTATAAACCACCCTTGTAGGTACCTACAGAGGATTTTCAACTCCCCCTTAAACTCTTTACAAACCTTTGAGGGCATTTATAATTTCCCCTCTTACGTACCTATGTAGGTGGTTCGAAACCCCTTAAACTCTTTACAAATCTTTGAGGGCATTTATAATTTCCCCTCATACGTACCTATGCAGGTGGTTCAAAATCCCCCCTAAATATATTTACAAACGTTTGGGGGCATTTATAAACCCCCAGGTACCTATGGAGGGGGTTCAAACCCCCTCCATAAAAATCTTTACAAACCTTTGGGCATGGTTATGAACCCCCCTCATATAAATGTACAAGAGGGTTTTGAACCCCCCTCATTGTAACATACTAGGGTAGTTTTGAACCCCCCTCGTAGTGACATATGATGTTATTTTAGAACCCCCCTCATGGCCATAATTAATCATAATAAAATATATTTGATTAAAAATATCAATATTGCAACATCAATAGGGAACAAAGGAATCGAACCTTCAACCTCCTGTTTGTAAAGCATGCACTCTTCCATTGAGCTAGAACCCTTTAATAATTGGGGAAATGGGAAATATTAACACCAAGATTGCATCATTTGTAATTCTAAGAAAATACTAATAATCCCAGCATTGTTTCTGACTTTAGAGACCTAATAAAGTAGTTTGAATGGACGTGACCTTATTTAGACAATGTAGAACTTATAACACACAAGCTAAATTGTATGTGCAGAAAAAATATTAAATCTAAATATATACATGAGAGGGACTTAGCGCAAAGAAAGAATAACTTAACTACAGTGCCATGGAACTGACCCAAGCGAGAAGATGTAACTGAACAGTGTAAACAATATCAAATTTCTTAAATAAAATCTTAAATTGGACTCAGAAGTGATCCAGATTAGATTTCGCAACAAAGTTCTCACAGAAACGTCCTGCATCTTTATTTGACAGTTAGGTAAATAGGAAGCAGGTAGCAAAACTCGTAGATATTGGGGCATGTAGAATAATGATTTTGTGCAATACATATGTGTGTACCTACACTTACATGAACCTCAAGAGATTCGATGTTGTTATCTATTGTAACAAAGGATATCTATAATTGAATTTTGAAGTATAGATATTTGGAGAAATTGAAAACATGCACACCCACACTAATTCAAGATGAGAATCAAACAAAATAAACACTCCAGAATCAACCAAAAATCTATAGCGCGAGGACATCTAGTGGTCCCTCACACAAAATAAAGGGACATTGGACTAAAAGTTCCCTTAATTTTTCTACTAAAAGTCCCCAAGTCCCCAAGCATTTTGCAACAATTTTTAGGAATTCCAAAGTCCCTAAAATGCCAAAATGACCTGAACGTGGATTTTATAGGTGGGGACGGTTCCTTGTGCAACACAAGATCAAAGTAAGCAACACTGGTCTCTATGTATCTCCAGTTGTATGGTGTTTCCAAATCATGAAATGCCATACATTACAACTCAAGCCATTTCACACCGGTTTCAACATTTCCATGCTTTTTGGGTACTAGAACATGGGTTGGATAGGTGCTTCCTACAAATTTTCCCTACAACCAATTTATGGTACAACTTGATTTGGATCCACAATGAAAAAGGTTCAATCTATGAAAATCAGATTTGGTCAAAGGATGTTATCTTTCAAGTTTCTAGGGAAACATAGGGCTCGAATATCTTGGAAAACCTCCAAACTACTTTGAATCCCAAGCTGTGGCACATGTACTTGGGCTTGTACACAATTTTAAATAGTAATGATGCCATGTAGGGGGTATCACCTCCTTTATCAATCTGAGCCACTTATCTACTTGATGGTAGGATCACCTAATGAGCCAAGGTAGTACAATTTGTTGACATTCAGAGTTAGAGATTATTGGCATTGATCTCAAATAGTTAGTTAATGTCATGAGTTGAAATGCATGCAACATGGATTTTGAAATGCATGCAACAACAATTCCTTCAAGTGATTTCAACACAAGTTTGGATGGAACGCAACACTTGGGTGACATTCCCACTACACAATGAAAAATGAACGCAGCATAGAAGAGAAATGAATGTATGGGGAAATGGATGAATATGCTGGCCTGACAAGTGTTAAAATGATCACATACGATGAAGAAAATGTCAAAAGTTTGGAAGTTTAAAATGCACACAGAATATGCAAAATATTCCCGCATGATTACACCGTTTAAAATAGAGTTGTCTATAATGCTCGCATCAGTCACAAGAATGTCCGCCAGAATCTAAGAAAATGACAGCATAGAAAATTCCCGTAGGTAGAGGTATAGATTCCAACATAATAGATTTACGCAGACATTATAAAATTCCCATAGGACTTTCCAAAATTCCCATCAGACTTGGTTGTTTATGCCATCCAGGCTTACAGCTAGATGAAGTGCTAGAATGCCCGCACATTGGCTGAAGATGCCCGCAGGTGTTTGATAAAATATTCCTGTATAAAGAGGAGTTAATGATTTTTAAATAGAATGTACACCATTCAAGGAAAGTTCTCATAGATGATATGGTTGAGCTTCCAAATGTTACGTAATGAGTAGAATAAAATAAATTTGAAAAGGGAGAAAAGAGTTTAATTTTTTCTTAGGTCGGCTCCAAATAAAAAATAATAATGAGGTAGGAGGTACTATATAGAATCTTTGAAGAAACTACTACAATCCTTGAGGTAGAAAATGAGTAAATTTATAAGCTACAGAATCTCACAACAACATTTAATTCAAGAGATTTACTTGATCCTGATAGTTAAATGAACATCAATTTATAAACTCGTAATGACCATGAAATGTTGAGAAAGGTTGATCACTACATACATCATATGCCTAAAATGTGTATTTTTTTTTTACATATTGTCAGCTTTCTAACATTTGAATACCCATAACTTCACTAAATCAGTGATCAAGACAAATGAGAAATTATCACTACAAATGTACATAGGACAATACCTGAATAGTAGTCAAACATGGAAAAAAATATAGTGATGAGTTATGCGTGATAGCTAGTTGGGTGGATTTTTTTGTCTTTATGCATGTAGACTCATAGTTTACCACTGTATTGCAACCATATTCACCATCCCACAACCTTAAACTTGAATATGTACCTGCAAAAGTTGCACAAACACTTCTTACTAAGAAATATACTATTTGGACAATTTAATATGGAACAATTGTCCTAGTCATATAAAAATGAGTAAAATAAAATCTACCACATTCAAAAAATGAACAATAGAGATAAACTTACTCCACACATCATGCTTTCCTAGTTCATCAATCACAGAAAATGTGCATTAAAAAATGGTGTGAATTTTGAAGTATAGATATTTGGAAAATTGAAAACATGCACACCCACACTAATTGAGGATGACAATGAAACAAAATAAACACTTCTTAATCATCCAAAAAGATACAATGTGAGGACATCTAGTCGTCCCTGACACAAAATCAAGGGACATCGGCCTAAAAGTTCCCTTAATTTTTCCTAGAATTTGGGAAAAGTTCCCATAATTTTTCCACGGTGTCCTCCTGATGTGATGACATTTAAAACTATTGAATGATGAGACCTATCCTAATACAAATCCCCCAATGCTAGAATTTCCCAAATAAGAATCCCTCTAGGAACTACATCATCAAATTGTACTAATGTTACAAGTTCAGTAACAAGCTCAGGTTCATTAGTGAAAGAAGTTGTTAGTAATTGGTGTCATTAATTGCTTTCCCTAACACTTTAAAATCCAAAAGACGAATCCAGATGTATTATTGCCTGATGTCTATGCATGAAAATGCCTGATTCCTATTATTTAATGCTAGTCATAGAACTCCTTGAGATATTGGACCTAATACATTTCTAATCTCTTTTCTCATATTTCTCCCATCGAGACCTCACCTTTCAAGTTTTAGTTACCTTTGGTCTCCTCTACAGTGTGTACCACACATAAGACTCATAAGGGATTTATAGTATATACCTTCCTTCCATGTGTTGAAGCCCTTTGTTTCAATATAAACCATCCCTAAGTTCTGCCCAACAACTCAAGTAACCACATAGATTTATATTTCGATTCATGACTATGCATATCTCTATGTCACCCAATAGACGTCTGTATTGAAACTAAGCTTTGATTCCATTTTGTAATTATTTGAATTAAGCTCCTCATGTAATATACAAGAATGATATTTGATGCACTTTAACTATTATATGCATGGGAATCGAACAACCACATATTTTCCATTCATTAATCATTCTCACATATTACAACATCTGCCATATATAAGTCTTAACTCTAAGTAATCTCATGAGAAAATATCCCTTTTGCATTAACCTATATCAATAACAACGAAAACACTAACATCATTTCCATCACTTTACTAGTGATGCCTTCATCATTGAGTAATCAACATTTTATTCTTTTTAGGCACACAAGAATAAAACATAGGACAAGCATATCATACTCAAACAAAATAGAGCAGATAATAAGGACATTTATCTTATTTAATTTTTTCCATGCCAATTAATTGTGTCAAATATATTCAACATGTAACCATAGGTTTCCATTATAGACACCACCCTCAGGCTGGGCTATGAAACAAGAAGGTCAAAGTAAAATAAGTTTGAGACGAAGGACATGGACATGATGCACTACTTATTGGGGTTTGGAGGTTTGACAAACCATAGGAGATGTTTGTTCGGAAAGGTAAGTATGCAATTGATATATTAAATAGGTTTTGAATGGAGGTTTTCTATGGCCACACCCATGATCACTACTTTGAAGGTGACAAATTCAGTGAGTGTAAAGGAAACTAATAGGTTCCTTGATGTATTTGGTCAACACTAGAGAATATATATGTTGTAATGGTACATGTGTATAGTTGGATTAAATTTTTTTTCCCACTATCCATATTTTCCTATAGTACCTCTATGTTTTATTTATGTATAATCATTATAATTAACCCTTCATCTAAGTGAAGGTTAAATAAGGTAGAGGACTTGTCATGCACTCACATGGTACCCATACATTCACTGCTTGGGACTATATTATTTTTATGGCATGAGTGGTTATGTTTCAAGATGTTGTATACCATTTGTTTCAACACACATTCATAATTCCATATACTCAGACTAACAAGTAAACAATATAAAATAATAGAAATGGAGAAACAAGAGGCATAAACCAACAAAGATAACAGTCTGAATTAAAAGATTAAGATATGATTGCATGCTTGAAAATTCCATTTTAGCAGCTCTGCATATAAAAACTTTGTTCATTAGATAAGAATATATTCAAGTTTTGTACTAGATTCTTGGGAAATCCACTTGAGGGTTGCAAATGTATTGGTTGTGACTCTTAAAATACATTCAATACCCCTGTAACAACTTACTTAATTTTCCCATATAAGCATATTTCAATGCTTCCTTAAACTCCTTCCCATAACAGCCTAGATGGTTTGTTAAAATGTTTGTACTGAACTTGAAAGGACGTTAACATAGTATCACACTCAACAGTGATTAAAATATATAGACTCAATATTTATGCAATAAGGAAATGTATTTCAACCACCAAATTCTCCTTAAATGAATATGCTTCTATTGTAGCCAGAGTGGGAAGATTGATTGAATGAATAGTATAGAGTCAATTATCACAAAACATGTAAGACAAGGAATATCTCTTTCCCTCTTATTTCCCATGACTTAGCTTCCCCAATCACTGTTCTCTGTAGGCAGTGCCCTCCATTCTCAGTTTATACATGGGATGGGTAAACTAAATGAAATGGAACCATAGAAGCAATGGAAATGACCCACACTTACCCGCTGTAGCTTATGATTTCTTTGGAATCCCAGTCAATGGAAAAATATGAGGATGATAAGTTCTAGTGGTGTTCCCTTCTTAAGCTAGAAGATATAGTGCCTCATCTCTTCTCAATAGAAAACTCAATGTCTCCTTTTCTTGTTTACCATGTTGTAAAATACCCTTTCAAACCACAATGTATTCATACAAGTGCCCCCGCTTCCATTCTTTCCCAGTTATAATTCTGCTTATACTCAATTGGGGTCAGTTGAATAAAGCATTTGAGAACGCCTGAGCAAATGCTTGGAAAAATTCAAGAATACCTGTTCATGTTGAAGAGTACCCAAATAAAATATACTCATCTTTGCATTCAGAAATGGTAATAACATTGAAATATTAACAACCTACTACCACAACCAATGACTATAAATATGCATGAGAGATTACCTATCAAAATAATTGTGAGACAATGTTGTACGAGTAATAGGGTAAGTGTTGTAAGAGTATTTGGGTAGAACAGCCACCAGAAAAGCAGTGGAGAAAATTTGAAGGGTTGCTACAGGAGTCCTCATTGAGAATTTTAATTTCCACAATGAAGAGCAGAGTATCACAACTTGAGTTGAAAATCTTCCAAGTTAAAGGAAATTGTCAAAGTGATGTCATGGGCATGGAGTTGTTCATCAAGACATGGTGAAAGAGTTGATATTCCCATGCTATCTGTGAGAAATTGTGATTTCCTATGAATATTTGATGCCAAAAAGGGTTTTCACCAATAGGAGAGACACCATAGGTGAATATTTTTCCATGAGGTAGTCACCATCTGTGAAAAACGTGTGAGAGTTTATCCTGGTTGTAGCATCCAAAGTTCCAAACAAGAATCCAAATTGAGGAAGATACCCAAAAGTGAAGAGTTCTACTACCTAGAGTTTGTCCATCGGTATGTGGGGTTAAGGAAGGTAGTTGCACTGAGGTGATGCCGTTGAAGAGGAAAATCCATGACACATTGTCATTGTTCAATCCTTACTAATCAACAAACAAGAATTATCATACCCAATTAACAAATAGTGAGGTTATTGCTGACAAAATCAAGAGATGATTTAAATTTCATTGTGAGGAAATTTCCATCGTGAATATGAGTTCCATCAAGCACATGAAGAGTCAAAATTCTATGAGAATTGTTAGTATATCTTAATTAGAAAATCATAGAGTAGGAATGTCAACTCCAACTACACTGATTGTAACCATGGATATTTTCAACCCATGACAAACTAAAGAATGTGACCACTACAGAGATATCTTAAGCCAATGCACACAAACATCAGAAACAAAGAAACATGATGTATGAGGCTAGAATAAATCCTAAGTCTGTTCATAATCTCATAGAAAAATATTTAAGACAACTTTTGTTTTAAATATATATTAGAGAAATATATTCAGGGATAGAACATTAATCTGTTGACCCACGGTAAGTATGCATTTCTTTGCTTTTACATTTTTAGGAGAAAGATTTTTTTTACCCAGAAATAGAAATATTTTTCAACAAAATCTTTATATTGAAATTTGAGTCATGAGATTGGCAAGTGATTGTGAGTGCCAAAAGATGTAAAAAAGAAAATGAGTTCCAAAACAGTGACAAAAATGGTCAATATTCAATAGTGAAGACTCTGACGTCAAAGTATTTTAGCAACGAAGATATGGCTATCTATGTTTTCTGCATATTTATTTCTAAGTAGGTTTGAGATGGTTGATGACCTACCCAATATGGAGAAGACAGAAGGTAAATGTACATGGCATGCTCAGATCGAAACTAATAAAAAAAGATACTAACATGGAAGTAGGAAAATTATTGGAGCTTGACAATAGACGTTTAGTGAAATAAAATCAAAATAACATAATAAAATATGAAAAACAAACACATTCTAACATATCCCACAACATCCCCATGCCGGGTGTCAACTCCATAGACAAGCCAATGTAGGGTAGAATAGGTGGTTGGAGACATGGTTGAATGTTTGGTAGTATAAATGAAGAAAGCAATGAATAGACGAGAAAAAATGAAATTAAAGTTCTATTAACGTTAATGTGGAACATGTAGGGGGGAGGATCGCAGAGGATCCATTCACTCACATAAAGTAGATTGAGATAAAGGACATACTGTAGATTTGGAAACCGATAAATCAAATGATGAATCCCAAGTTAATGGAATGTGCTTGCAATTTAATAGAGAGACTTCATAGGAAAAGGAACTCGACTCTATGGTGGGTAGACATGGGGAGAGAAGTCATGTGGAAGCTGGTTGACAAAAAATGAAGGCATAATCTCTCCATCCACCATAGTCCATCAACATCCTATATCAGTCTCCAGTTAACGATTCAAAAGAAAGGAACATGAAGGCTTGTATGTGACTAATTCCATGAATATTGTGGTCAAAGAAGCAAACAATTACAAAGAAACAATCATAGAGGTGGTGCATAACAAAATTAAATGGTTGAAGATGAAGCCAAAGTAGAACATGGGTTCATTAGCAATGAGAAGAATTTTGTTGATTTCTAGAATTAGGTCAAAGAGCCAAGTAACACCTCAACCAAGGTGACTCTATTCCAGTGTACCATTGAATTTTACTCGTTAATGCATACCGTAATGGGAAATCCCTTTTCGAGAGGGGGAACACTAATGCCAAAATTTTAATGCAGTAAGATTCCCTCCAACAAGAGCTCCACAATATGGAAACAAGGACAAAGGATACCAATAACAAGCTTATCAGAAATACAAAATATCTATGAATCAACCTCAAACTAGTTTTTGGAGATGGACAATCCTCAAGTTCTCCATCCTTCATTCCATCAGATGATGACATCAAGCAAGAATAGAATTCGGGTTTTGGTTCTAGGTTTCAATTATTGTCATATATTGTTAGAGTTTAGTAAGAGTAGTGCTAGCATGTATCAAACTTAAATAATAACAACAAACAATAATAAACATGATCAACATATATCTATATATATATATATATATATATANTATCTATTATCCATTTTATTATTACTTACCAACATGCGGGATTCAGATTACCTATGGGAATTTTAGAAAATTTACTTGCGTTAAAGAATATTTAATAATTGGTTTTGGGTTTATTATACAAAAGCAAACAAATAAACGAGATTTGAACCTAGGTGGTGAAAGTAACAATCACTCCTCTCAACCACCCAATCAAAATATAGAGGTATCCTTTTACCTCAGCTCTATGTTATATTTGATCTTATTATAAACCAAAAAAAGGTTTCTAACTCCCAAACATTCCATCTCCAAGATCAAAGATCCAAAATCTGCAATGCAATCTTTCATATCTAACACAAAAATCCAAGGCTTGGAAATACATATTTCATTTATCGACATGTTATATTTTGAATGAAAACCATTTGCTAGAACATATCATAAATTACTTTTATAATTTTCAAAACAAATATGGAAATTATGGATGGGGTGAAGGCACATTACACACTGGTTGTCTTCAATCCAAATCCTGAAAATGGATGCAAACATGATATCCTAAACTACCAAAATGCATTTATTGTTTGAAACCTCAATTTAATTATGGGCACTAAAATCCCCACAGACTAGAACTGGAATCAAGGATACTAATTAGAATGTTCCAAACATATATTTAGTGCCTCAAAATACAGAGGTATCTTTTTACCTCAACTGTGTGTTATATTTGATCTCAATATAAACAAAAGAAAGGTTTCTAAATCCCAAACATTCCATCTCCAATATCAAAACTCCAAAAACTGCAATTCAATCTTCCATATCTAACACAGAACTCCAAGACTTGGAAATACATATTGCATTTTTAGACAGGTTAGATTGTGAATGCAAACCATTTGCTAGACTATATCATAAATTACTTTTTTAATTTGCAAAAACATATATGGAAAGCTGGGATGGGGTGAAGGGTCATTACACACCAATGGTCTTCAATACAAATATTGACAATGGATGCAAACATGATATCCTAAATTGTGAAAACACCGTTATTGTTTGACACCTCAATTTTATTGGGGCTCTAAAATCCCCAAAGACTAGCATTAACATCAAGGATATTAATTAGAATTTTCCAAACATATATTTAGTTCCTCAAAATACAGAGGTATCTTTTTTCCTCAATTGTGTGTTATACTTGATCTTATTATAAAACAAAAAATCGTTTCTAGCTCCCAAACATTCTTTCTCCAAGACCAAAACTCCAAAAACTTTAATTCAATCTTGCATATCTAACACAGAACTCCAAGACTTGGAAATACATATTGCATTTCTGGATAGGTTAGATTGTGAATGCAAACCATTTTCTAGACTATATTATAAATTACTTTTATAATTTATGAAAAATATATGGAAAGTCGGAACCGGGTGAAGGGGCATTGCACACTGGTTATCTTCGATCCAAATGTTGATAATGGATGCAAACATGATATTCAAAACTGCCAAAACAAATTAATTGTTTGACACCACAATTTTATTAGGCGCACTAAAATCCCCATAGACTACCACTCTCATGAAGGATATTAATTAGAATGTTCCAAACATATATTTAATGCCTCGAAATAGAGAGGTATCCTTTTACCTCAACTGTTTGTTATATTTGAAAGTTATTATAAACAAAAAAAAAAATTCTAACTCCCAAGCATTCCATATCCAAGATCAAAACTCCAAAAATTACAATGCAATCTTTCATATATAACACATAACTCTAAGACTTGAAAATACATATTGCATTTTTGGACAGGTTAGATTGTGAATGAAAACCATTTGCTAGACTATATCATAAATTACTATTATAATTTGCAAAACATATATGGAAATTCGGGATGGGGTGAAGGGGCATTACACACTAGTTGTCTTCAATCCAAATCTTAACAATGGATGCAAACATGGTATCTTAAACTGCCAAAACACATTTATTGTTTGGCACCTCAATTTTATTTGGGGCACTAAAATCCCCACATATATTTAGTGCCTCAAAATACGAAGGTATGTTTTTACCTCATCTGTGTGTTATATTTGATCTTATTATAAACCAAAAAAAATGTTTCTAACTCCTAAACTTTCCATATCCAAGATAAAAACTCCAAATATTGCAATTCAATCTAGCATATCTAACACATAACTACAAGACTTGGAAATACATATTGCATTTTTTTACAGGTTAGATTGTGAATGCAAACCATTTTCTAGACAATATCATAAATTACTTTCATAATTTGCAAAACAAATATGGAAATTTGGGATGGGGTGAAGGGGCATTACACACTGGTTGTATTCGATCGAAATCTTGAAAATGGATGCTAATAGGATATCCTAAATTGCCAAAATGAATTTTTTGTTTGACTCCCCAATTTTATTAGGGGAACTAAAATATCCACAGAATAGCACTAGCGTCAAGGATATTAATTACAATTTTCTAAACATATATTTAGTGCCTCAAAATACATAGGTATTCTTTTACCTCACCTATGTGTTATATTTGATCTTATTATAAACCAAAAAATTGTTTCTAACTCCCAAACATTCCATCTCCAAGATCAAAATTCCAAAAACTGCAATTCAACCTTACATATCTAACACATAACTACAAGACTTGGAAATACATATTGCACTTATGGATAGGTTAGATTGTGAATGCAAACCATTTGCTAGACTTTATCATAAATTACTTTTATAATGTTCAAAACATATATGGAAAGTCAGGATAGGGTGAAGGGGCATTACACACTTGTTGTCTTCGATCCAAATCTTGAAAATGGATGCAAACATGATATTCTAAAGTGCCAAATTGCATTTATTGTTTGACACCTCAATTTTATTAGTGGTAATAAAATCCTCACAAACTAGCACTCGCATCAAGGATATTAATCAAAATGTTCAAAACATATATTTAGTGCCTCAAAATAAAGAGGTATCCTTTTACCCAAACTGTTTGTTACATTTGATCTTATTATAAACCAAAAAATGGTTTCTAACTCCCAAACATTCCATCTCCAGGATAAAAAAAAATTCAAAAACTTGAATTCAATCTTGCATATCTAACACATAACTCCAAGACTTGGAAATACATATTGAATTTTTGGACACATTAGATTGTGAATGCAAACCATTTGCTAGACTATATCATAAATTAATTTTATAAATGTGGAATTACTATTTAACACATAAATTTGTTACTTATGTTGACAATAAAAGGAAACTTTAAAAACCAAATATAGAAAACTACGTAAGTATTAGCTTTTATGTAGTGGTATCAAAACCCCACTAATTAGCACTAGGATCCATAGCATTATTGAGGAGAATTAAAACATACATTTTTTTCCTCAAAACAAAAAATCATCCTTTTACCTCCCTTGTGTTTTATATCTTATATCATTGTAGACCACAAAGGGTTTCTAACTCCCAAACATTCCATCCCCAAGATCAAAACTCCAAAGAAATACAATTCAATATTGCATTTCCAACCCAGAAGTTCAACACTTCAAAATACATATTTCATTTCGAGACAGTTAAGATTGTGAATTCAAACCAATTACATGTTTACATCATAAATTACCTTTATAAATGTGGCAACTTTCAACCTTCTAAAGGAAGGTTTCTTTTCTTTATGATTAATAATAACATAAGATAAGTATATTAATTTTCAATGAATGACCTAGGTAGGTCAATGGGATTAAAAGACAACATTATAGAAAAAGTACAATGTGGGAGTGTAAAAGAATCTACTAGATCAAATAAACTATAGCACACTTCCTCCAAACTTTTGAAAATAAAAATCATTATAGTCTACAGGAAACAACCTTATCATAGAAGGAAGAAGTGTACCTACTGAAATCCATCAAAATCCTCTCATTGCAGTAATTACTACTGAAGATAATCATTACAGTACACAAAATATAAAAATATTATATAATATCCAAAAAAAATTTCCACAAATGAGTAACAAACATTTAACTGACTTGTAAATAGCGGATAAAAAAATGCACAAGTTAATTCATGCAAGAACATTAAGTATGGAACATAAATTTGTAGTACTCAAGAAGATACAACCATGACAGGGGAGGGCACCCAAAGAGAGTACATGTTGAATCCTCCATGCCATATAATATGCTAGTGTAGGAGACTAAATTATCATAAATAATGGATTTAAAATATTTGCATGACTTCTTGAGAGCAGGAACGATGAAATAACCAGGTTTGTCAATCAACAAATAAAATAAATCATAGAAAACAACAAGCAACTTTACTCTTAGACAACAAACAAATATTACCATAACAAAAAATAGTATTAAGTAACAATAATATACCCTATTCAAAACTTTAGGGTGGGAGAAAACTATAATATTCACTAATAGATGAGATGGTCAAGCTCATTGACAAGTACAACAAACAATCCAATAACCCATAAAATCAGAACTGAAATTCAAAATAAAAATAAATAAATCATTCCACATAATATTATTGACTATGAGGAAGAAATACGAGGTAGAAGCATTCCATCAAAAGTCAAGACTCGAGATTCTTTGTCCTGACTATGAAAAAGACATGAAAGAAAAAATGCATAAACAGGTCCACATAGAACATTAACTAGAGAACAAATTTTGAAGCAGTCAAAAGATACATCCATGTAGGGTGAGGGTACCCAAACTGGAAAAAAGCTCAATTTTCCCCAGGAATATAGGACAATACTATAGGGGCCTACAGTCATAAGAAAAAGTGGGTTCACATTATTTTCCTAAAATCTTAATTGTGTGAAGATAACAACATAACATATTAGAATCTAGATATCTAGTTTCTCCAATCAGCAAACCAAACAAATTATAGGAAAATACCACAAAACTTTACAGTCATATAGACAAAAAATGTAATCATATAATAAATTACTCCAAAAATTAACATTCTTTTTAACTCAAATTTTATAGTCCGATCAATAATCACTTAGTAGATGAGAGAGTCAAGTTTTACTTATTAATATAATAATAATTAAAATATATATCATAGAACAAACCATGAAACATTACTGTCAAACATATAAATTAGGAAACTGCTAGGCTCACCTTACTAACAAGTAAAATAAACCATTTCCCAGATAATGCAACTATACCATAAAACACGAAAATAGAAAAAACTGTCAATCATGTGGCAAACTAATCAAAGAACTTATGGCCATGTCCAAAGAAAACTTAATATTGAGAGCTAAACTACATAACACGTTACATTGGACAATAGCGATGAACTAGGTTCATCTAATCAACAAATAAAATAAATCATAAACTAGGCCATGAAAACTAATCTAGAACCTACAGTAATTTGTTGTTTCAAATGATAAGGAAAATTTTCTTAAATGCAACAAATAAAGGTCACTTATGAGGTTTTTGCAAATCAAAATTACAAACCAAATTATTGTATATATCTTAATGAGAAAAGAGATGTTAGAGTCAAAATTCTACTTGCTGAGCATGAATCCATTTTCCATCCTTTCAAGATAACCGCAGCTATAGATTTCACTGGTGGCATGTCCTTTCTCGAAGAGATTCCAACAACTTGACAATTAACAAATTTCTCAGTAAAACTTTGAGAATTTTCCAAGAGTGCTGATCATAAACTTCAATCCTATGATCAGCTACCCATTTGTGCAAACCCTTCACAGAGGGAGGGGATGGTCTCATTGCTTCTGAATACACTTATTCCACACCATATTTTATATCAACATTTAAATGAATTTGTACTAAACTTTTTAACATTGCACATCACCATAGATGATCCTTGCTCTGCACCATGAACTAAAGGGACCCTCTTCTCTTTTACAAACCTCCACCATAATTCCCTCCTTTAACTTCGTTTTGTGCCTGTTTGTGCCAGAAATTTTTTCCAGACTACAAAGAAACAAGCCAACACAATCTCAAATATTCAATCAAGCAAAACTAGGTTTTTAGGTTTTCTGAAAGGTTTTTCTGGTTGTGAAGTTTGGTGA
This sequence comes from Pseudotsuga menziesii, assembly GCA_001517045.1. Taxonomy (NCBI): domain Eukaryota; kingdom Viridiplantae; phylum Streptophyta; class Pinopsida; order Pinales; family Pinaceae; genus Pseudotsuga; species Pseudotsuga menziesii. Next base: position 70,396 of record LPNX011006963.1, read on the forward strand.
CAAACAGGGAATACATTCATGAGCCAAATAGGAACTGAATCACAAGTAAAGAAGAAAAGAGATCCATAATATAATAACCATGTACCAACAGAACATAAATTTGAAATTCATCCACAACTGACAAGCATTACAAGCATAAAGACTATAAACTAGCAATGAAATTATCAATTATGTAGCTAAACAAGCTAGAAATGAAGCCAAAACACAGACTGAAGGGTAATATGGATCATATATTTCATAATTTTGTTCATCAAATACACATGAGAGTTTAAGTACTTAGCTCATAAACAAGTCAAGAGACCTCCTTAAGCCATCCAAAAATTTAACCCTTTGTTCTCTTTCTAATCTTCCTAAATACTGTTTTTCAAAATTCAGTTAGGGTCTAAACCCTAACTATTTTTATCCTACTCATCGATAGGATAATGTCAAAATTGTAATTTACAAAATAAAGTATTTCTTAAAAACATAACAAGTAACTTCCTAACTAACAATACTCAAAGGTCTTTAGTAGCTTCTGCCAATAAAATTAATCCATCTAAGGCTTGGTCCTTCTTCCTAACTCTCTGCTGCTCAGCTTACATATCTGTCATCCTTCTTATAAGCTCCTTATTCTGCTGCTATAGGATTTTGATAGTCAGCTTCAACTCTGCACACTGTAAATCTGTGCTTCTTTTCCTTTTTAGGGCTTCCTTGGAGACTGCAGTAAGCTATTGGTAATGATCATTCACTTCTTCTAAGTCTTCCTTGAGTCTTCTATTAGCTAGGATCAAACCGTCATTTGTTTCTTGCATGTACTCCATTTTATGCTTATACTGTTTGATGGTTTTTTTCAAATTCTCCTTGTTTGAGTCAAAAGCTTTGCCTCCTGCTGTATTCTGTAGTTCACTAGGAAGCCATGGGATATTTAGCTTTCTGAAGATGTCCTCATCCTCAGGAAACAACTCTATAGAAACACCATGAACACTTGGATTTTATTGATTATTTGTTTCATCATGTGCATTTTCATCCATCAACAACTTATTTTCTGAATAAGAAACTTCCTTTTCCTCTTTCTGTTGTTCCTTCAGCATTTCACCTCTTAATTCCAAAAACACAACAGAAAGTTTGGTTTCGATGAGGCTGGAGTCTTCTATTGTCTTCAATGGTTTCCTTCCTTTTCTTTTACGTTTGCTAGATTCCAGGTTTTCATCTGAAGAAGAAGTATCAAGCATAGTTACCTCTTCCAAACATATATTTAGTGCCTCAAAATACAAAGGTATGCTTTTACCTCATCTATGTGTAATATTTGATCTTATTATAAACCAAAAAAAGTTTTCTAACTCCCAAAATTTCCATCTCCAAGATAAAAACTCCAAAAATTGCAATTCAATCTAGCATATCTAACACATAACTACAAGACTTGGAAATACATATTGCATTTTTTGATAGGTTAGATTGTGAATGCAAACCATTTTCTAGACAATATCATAAATTACTTTCATAATTTGCAAAACAAATATGGAAATTTGGGATGGGGTGAAGGGGCATTACACACTGGTTGTCTTCGATCGAAATCTTGAAAATGGATGCAAATAGGATATCCTAAATTGCCAAAATGAATTTATTGTTTGACTCCCCAATTTTATTAGGGGAACTAAAATATCCATAGAATAGCACTAGCATCAAGGATATTAATTACAATGTTCAAAACATATATTTAGTGCCTCAAAATACATAGGTATTCTTTTACCTCACCTGTGTGTTATATTTGATCTTATTATAAACCAAAAAATTGTTTCTAACTCCCAAACATTCCATCTCCAAGATCAAAATTCCAAAAACTGCAATTCAACCTTACATATCTAACACATAACTACAAGACTTGGAAATACATATTTCATTTATGGATATGTTAGATTGTGAATGCAAACCATTTGCTATACTTTATCATAAATTACTTTTATAATGTTCAAAACATATATGGAAAGTCGGGATAGGGTGAAAGGGCATTACACACTTGTTGTCTTCAATCCAAATCTTGAAAATGGATGCAAACATGATATCCTAAAGTGCCAAATCGCATTTATTGTTTGACACCTCAATTTTATTAGGGGTAATAAAATCCTCACAAACTAGGACTCGCATCAAGGATATTAATCAAAATGTTCAAAACATATATTTAGTGCCTCAAAATAAAGAGGTATCCTTTTACCTAAACTGTTTATTACATTTGATCTTATTATAAACCAAAAAATGGTCTCTAACTCCCAAACATTCCATCTCCAAGATACAAAAAAAAATTCAAAAACTTGAATTCAATCTTGCATATCTAACACATAACTCCAAGACTTGGAAATACATATTGAATTTTTGGACACGTTAGATTGTGAATGCAAACCATTTGCTAGACTATATCATAAATTACTTTTATAAATGTGGAATTACTATTTAACACATAAATTTGTTACTTATGTTGACAATAAAAGGAAACTTTAAAAACCAAATATAGAAAACTACATAAGTATTAGCTTTTATGTAGTGGTATAAAAACCCCACTAATTAGCACTAGGATCCACGGCATTATTGAGGAGAATTAAAACATATATTTTTTTCCTCAAAACAAAAAATCATCCTTTTACCTCCCTTCTATTTTATATCTTATATCATTATAGACCACAAAAGGGTTTCTAACTCCCAAACATTCCATCCCCAAGATCAAAACTCCAAAGAAATACAATTCAATATTGCATTTCCAACCCAGAAGTTCAACACTTCAAAATACATATTGCATTTCTAGACAGTTAAGATTGTGAATTCAAACCAATTACATGTTTACATCATAAATTACCTTTATAAATGTGGCAACTTTCAACCTTCTGAAGGAAGGTTTCTTTTCTTTATGATTAATAATAACATAAGATAAGTATATTAATTTTCAATGAATGACCTAGGTAGGTCAATGGGATTAAAAGACAACATTATAGAAAAAGTACAATGTGGGAGTGTAAAAGAATCTACTAGATCAAATAAACTATAGCACACTTCCTCCAAACTTTTGAAAATAAAAATCATTATAGTATTTAGGAAACAACCTTATCATAGAAGCAAGAAGTGTACCTACTGAAATCCATCAAAATCCTCTCATTGCAGTAACTACTGCTGAAGAGAATCATTACAGTACACAAAATATAAAAATATTATATAATATCCAAAAAAAAATTCCGCAAATGAGTAACAAACATTTAACTGACTTGTAAATAGGGGATAAAAAAATGTACAAGTTAATTCATGGAAGAACATTAATTATGGAACATAAATTTGTAGTACTCAAGAAGATACAATCATGACAGGGGAGGGCACCCAAAGAGAGTAAATGTTGAATCCTCCATGCCATATAATATGCTAGTGTAGGAGACTAAATTATCATAAATAATGGATTTAAAATATTTGCATGACTTCTTGAGAGCATGAACGATGAAATAACTAGGTTTGTCAATCAACAAATAAAATAAATCATAGAAAACAACAAGCAACTTTACTGTTAGAAAACAAACAAATATGACCATAACAAAAAATAGTATTAAGTAACAATAATATACCCTATTCAAAACTTCAGGGTGGGAGAAAACTATAATATTCACTAATAGATGAGATGGTCAAGCTTGCTTCATTGACAAGTACCACAAACAATCCAATAACCCATAAAATCAGAACTGACATTCAAAATAAAAATAAATAAATCATTCCACATAATATTATTGACTATGAGGAAGAAATACGAGGTAGAAGCATTCCATCAAAAGTCAAGACTCGAGAGTCTTTGTCCTGACTATGAAAAATACATGAAAGAAAAAATGCATAAACAGGTCCACATAGAACATTAACTAGAGAAAAATTTTTGAAGCAGTCAAAAGATACATCCATGTGGGGTGAGGGTACCCAAACTAGAAAAAAGCTCAATTTTCCCTAGGAATATAGGACAATACTATAGGGGCCTACAGTCATAAGAAAAAGTGGGTTCACATTATTTTCCTAACATCTTAATCTAGTGAAGATAACAACATAACATATTACAATCTAGATAGCTAGTTTCTCTAATCAGCAAACCAAACAAATTATAGGAAAATACCACAAAACTTTACAGTCATATAGACAAAAAATGTAATCATATAATAAATTAGTCCAAAAAGTAACATTCTTTTTAACTCAAATTTTATAGTCCGATCAATAATCACTTAGTAGATGAGAGAGTCAAGTTTTACTTATTAATATAATAATAATTAAAATATATATCATAGAACAAACCATGAAACATTACTGTCAAACATATAAATTAGGAAACTGCTAGGCTCACCTTACTAACAAGTAAAATAAACCATTTCCTGGATAATGCAACTATACCATAAACCACGAAAATAGAAAAAACTGTCAATCATGTGGAAAACTAATTAGAGAACTTATGGCCATGTCCAAAGAAAACTTAATACTGAGAGCTAAACTACATAACACATTAAATTGGACAATATCGATGAACGAGGTTCATCTAATCAACAAATAAAATAAATCATAAACCAGGCCATGAAAACTAATCTAGAACCTATAGTAATTTGTTGTTTCAAATGATAAGGAAATTTTTCTTAAGGAAATTTTTCTTAAATGCAACAAATAAAGGTCACTTATGAGGTTTTTGCAAACCAAAATTACAAACCAAATTATTGTATAAATCTTGATGAGAAAAGAGATGTTAGAGTTGACATTCTACTTGCTGAGCGTGAATCCATTTTCCATCCTTTCAAGATAACCGCGGCTACATATTTCACTGGTGGTATGTCTTTTCTCGAAGAGATTCCAACAACTTGACAATTAAGAAATTTCTCAGTAAAACTTTGAAAATTTTCCAAGAGTGCTGATCATAAACTTCAATCCTATGATCAGCTACCCATTGTCCAAACCCTTCACAGAGGGAGGGGATGGTCTCATTGCTTCTGAATGCACTTCTTCCACACCATATTTTCTATCATCATCCAAATGAATTTGTATTAAACTTTTTAACATTGCACATCACCATAGACGATCCTTGCTCTGCACCATTTAATAAAGGGACCCTCTTCTCTTTTACAAACCTCCACCATAATTCCCTCCTTTAACTTCATTTGTGCCTGTTTGTGCCATAAATTGTTTCCAGACTACAAAGAAACAAGCCAACACAATCTCAAATATTCAATCAAGCAAAACTAGGTTTTTAGGGTTTCTGAAAGGTTTTTATGGTTGTGAAGTTTGGTGACAAACATGGAATACATTCATGAGCCAAATAGGAACTGAATTACAAGTAAAGAAGAACAGAGATGCATAATATAATAACTATGTACCAACAAAACATAACTTTGAAGTTCATCCACCACTGACAAGCATTACAAGCATAAAGACTATAAACCAACAATGAAATTATCAATTATGTAGCTAAACAAGCTAGAAATGAAGCCAAAACATAGACTGAAGGGTAATATGGATCATATATTTCATAATTTTGTTCATCAAATACACATGAGAGTTTAAGTACTTAGATCATAAACAAGTCAAGAGACCTCCTTAAGCCATCCAAAAATCGAACTCTTTGTTCTCTTTCTGATCTTCCTAAATAATGTTTTTCAAAATTTAGTTAGGGTCTAAACCCTAACTGTTTTTAGCCTAGTCATCAATAGGATAATGTCAAAATTGTAATTTACAAAATAAAGTATTTCTTAAAAACATAACAAGTAACTGCCTAACTAACAATACTCAAAGGTCTTTAGCAGCTTTTGCCAATAAAGCTATTCCATCTAAGGCTTGGGCCTTCTTCCTAGCTCTCTGCTGCTCAGCTTCCATATCTGTCATCCTTCTTGTAAGCTCCTTATTCTACTATTGTAGGCTTTTGATAGTCAGCTTCAGCTCTGCACACTGTAAATTTGTGCTTCTTTTCCTTTTTAGGGCTTCCTTGGAGACTGCAGTAAGCTCTTGGTAATGATCATTCACTTCTTCTAAGTCTTCCCTGAGTCTTCTATTAGCTAGGATCAAACCGTCATTTGTTTCTTACATGTACTCCATTTGATGCTTATACTATTTGATGGTTTTTTTCAAATTCTCCTTGTCTGAGTCAAAAGCTTTGCCTCCTGCTATATTCTGTAGTTCACTAGGCAGCCATGGGATATTTAGCTTTTCGAAGATGTCCTCATCCTCAGGAAACAGCTCTGTAGAAACACCATGAACACTTGGATTTTATTGATTATTTGTTTCATCAGGTGCATTTTCATCCATCAACAACTTATTTTTTGAATAAGAAACTTCCTTTTCCTCTTTCTCTTGTTCCTTCAGCATTTCACATCTTAATTCCAAAAACACAGCAGAAAGTTTGGTTTCGGTGAGGCTGGAGTCTTCTATTGTCTTCAATGGTTTCCTTCCTTTTCTTTTACCTTTGCTAGATTCCAAGTTTTCATCTGAAGAAGAAGTTTCAAGCACAGTTACCTCTTCTGTGTTTAACTTAGGTTTTAGCAGCTTTTTCATGTTCAGCCTCAATTTGTTTTTTGATCTAGTTTTGGATCTCCAACCTGGAGAAAACTATCCTACCATATTTAAACTCTTTCTTTGATGCATGATAGAGGAAAATTCTTTAGCCTTGATCTTCTTTTTCTTTGGCATGATTGTCTTATCTTCTTGACTGGAGAACTCCCTGTGTGTGCCAACCCTAGTCTCAGCATTAACAATCACCTCATCTCCTTCCAACAAGTATCCTTCATCTTCAGATAAAATAGTAATTGGGCTTCATTGTTGGAACTTTGTATCTTCTTCCTCTACTGCAACCTTCTCTGTGACAACAATTTTTTCATCTATAAGTGCCTCTGCTGGTGCTTTAATTTGCGCAGGCTGAGTTTCCTTTTCAATAATCAGCAAACCTTTTCCCTTACTATCAATTGCAGGCTGCTGAGATTCAATATCTCCCTTTGAAGGTTCTGTCACTTCTTCAATTTTGACACATTTTTTATCTTCAGACTTGAATTTTTGCCCTAATTTTCTAATTAGGGTTTGTCCCTTGTCCACATTCTTTTTGGTAGGCTGTTCCTCCTGCTTAATTTGGAACCCAGACCAAAAGAGAAATTAGTCCCATGTCTTTCCTTCTCTTTGTAGAATAGTCCTGATAATAAGCTTGATGAATCCATGATGGAAGATGGACTGTGCAGTGTGGTCATGATGCTCCTTGATCTTGCTTGACATTTTCTGCAAACTCTTTAACAGGAAGAAAGGGAGACTCATCCTTGATTCACCAGCAAGCTGCTGTTGGAACCTAAAATGATACTTGAAGACAAAAGCATACCTCCCTTCATAAGTAATTTAGCTTTGTAGGACTTTGATGGGCTCTACCCATTCAGCTCTGAAATTTTGGATGAGCACTCCCTTGCTCCAGTATGGAATAATGCCAGGTAAAAGATACCTTTGGGCATTGAAGGTAAATGGTACCTTTTTGAACAAAATCTCTCCTTCATCCATGACTCCTATTGCTTTAGCCACCAACTCTACAGTTAATTTGAATTTCAGAGTGTGAAATGATACTGTATCTTGGTTATAACATTGAGAAAATTTATGAGAAACTTCAGTGTTATATCCATCAATCTTCTTAAAGAAATCTAACCATCCAACATTCTCAAAAAGCTCTGCACAACTTGGAAACTTGTCAATCCAATTCAGCTCAGTAGGCTCAGCTCTGTTTGTCTTCCCGCTCTTCTTCATCCACTTTCCAATGGCTGAATGATGTTTCTGTGTGATTTTAAGACCCTGTTAATGACCTAACAGCCCTTTTTTCTTCAAGTTTTCAGAGTTTTGACAGTCGGTTTTTTTTTGGATTCTCCCTGGCTGTTTTCTCTCAATTTCTAACAATATGTTCTATTTTCAATGCAAGAAATATTTTGTACTGAGCTTGGGTAATTTAGGTCAATATAGTACCAAAAGTCTTTAACAAAGCTGCTGCTGAACTTAACTAACATCCAAGATGTTTATTTAGACCTTTTTTTACTGATCTTTCACCATTTGGAGTTTGTTAAAAACATAAATTTGTTTTTTCTTTAATCAATTTTGTAAATTTGAGCATATAGATCTGTAGACAAAAACAAAACTCACAAAGAAGATCTCACAATTTACTCAGCCATTAAAGAATGAAACATTGCAAAAGGCTTGCAAGTGTGAATGCTTTCATTAATCAAAAAAGTAATCCAGATAATAATTACAATAATGTAAAATGGCTTTAATAGCCACAAGCAATTCGAATCCACATGAGGAAGTTCAAATTGATGACTCTACTTGAATGTAGGTAACCAAGACTTGTCTAAATCACAATTGGAGGACCCAGTAGTTAACTGTACCTGTCTAAATCATAATTGGAGGACCCAGTAGTTAACTGTCGTTGTCTAAATCATCACTGGAGTTCTAAAACACAACCAAGTGTTACATTTAATATTAAATAATGGTTAACTGACTGTGGTAGGTGAGAAAAGTGCCCCACATGTGTGCAATTAATTAAACCATTATTTAACTGAATGTAGAAGGCTAGAACTGAATGTAACTGACTCCTAACATGGCTTGACTAGTCATTAACTAAGGTGAACTGACCTTGGTTTGGTTTCGGCACTCCCAGTTGCTTCCTAAATTGTAGGGATTGATCTAGGAGACTCCTAAACTTATGCAATCAAGTGCAATAAGTGGTAGTGAGCCTCAATTGGTGTTCCCCACACTTTGGTAACTGAAATATCTGACGCAATTAGGTCAAGTTTAACCAATGGTGCTAATGACTATAAATAGACTGGATGGACTCCCGATCTAGACATGACTCCCGATTTAGACATATGACCAAATTTGGACAAGGGAGGATTAATAATCCTAACAAATTTTACGTAACCGACCTTAAATGGAAAACCCCCAATTTAGCAGGCCACGACCAAGTTTACGCGGAATACCTCACTCCCGGCTTGCTACAGGTGTTTAAAATTGATGCTTGGACTATCTAGATGTTGAATTTAACTGTCAAGGTGTCTTCAAGACTTCAGCTTGCTTCCAATTGTCGCGCTGAGAAATCCCTAAATTTCTTCTTTAATTGTAAATTCCAGATTCTTGGCAATTGTCTTCATTCCACTTCACTTCCAGCTTCGTAATTCCTATGTGGAGAACCTCTTTCCCATCAATCTTGGCTCGTTCCTCTATCTGTCATGATTTGTTGAGCCCTAACTTCTATCTTCCACGATCTCCTTCACGTCAAAGACCACACCTGTTTGCATGATTATTTTTTATAAAAACACGTATCAAACCTATCTACACATGTGATTAGTCATCCAGGAGCGCAATCATGGGAGAATTTGGTGTAAAAACCGAAAAATTTAGCACCCACGATATTCTTGTAGCGCCGCAGTGTAAAATTTTACCCGTTGCACTACAAGAATGTTTTAAAATCAAATTTGGTGCTTTTTTAGCCATTAATTCCATTTTGAACAAGGTTTATATGGTAAAATTTGACCTTAGTGTTATTTGTGAAACCTTTAATCAAAATATGTCCTATAGAACCCTTCAGAACCATAATAAAAACAAAACATAATGCAAACCTAAAAGCGAAAATAAAAAATTCACTTTAAACTAAAATTTCCTAAAAGTAAGCAAATGAGCAGGATTGAAACAAAAATCACAAGCAAAATATAAAACTAAAGAAAACAAGTTCATCACTTAACAATGCCTATTAAAATTACCAAATACCTATTGAAAACCAAAAAATGAAGAATTCACTAAGGTCATGGGAAAAAGAAAACATCTGATTGTTTGCCTTGTAAAAATCGAAAAAAGTGAAAAAACAAAAATGTAGGGAAAAAAAATTGAAAAAAAAACTCAATATCAATTCTTTAACACAATATCATCAAACATTTAAATTCCCTCAAGAAGGCCTAAATAGAAAATAGAAAATAAAAACTACGCAGAGTGATGGTTCCCAGGGGAAGAGGGAATATTTAAGGAAATAAAAAAATAACACGATTCAAAGGAAAATAATAATGTTAGGTGGGTGGTAGGGTGGTAATATTTTTCTTAATTCCTTGAAATTCATATTTGTTACAGTATTTTTTTAATCCATCATAAAAAGAAAATAATGAAAAAAAATGGAAGGTCTAGAGAAGAAAATAAGCAATAGTAGTTAATATTCAATTTCATAATGCTTATACTAAAATTATCAATGGCTACTCCTGCAAAAACACAAAATATTTGGGAAAAATAGAACACAAAAACACAAATAAATTTATGTTTAGTTTTTTCCTTGAAATAAGAAATTTTAATCCCCAGGGAAACTATGCCAAATTTTTAAATTTTCATATTAATTATAACAAATACTAAATTGTTCAAATCCCTTAAAAACCTAACACAACCCTCAAATTTGAAGAAGGAAGAGAACTGCAAAACTTGAATGGGAGGATAACCATACAGGGATTCATAGGTGCAATAGAAGATGAAGGGAAGAACTGCAATACATGGACCTTTAGGAGCTAAATATTTGAAACTGCTATCACTCTAAGATATCCCTAACCTTGTTTTCTCATCTTTCCATAATGGATCGCGCACAATCCATTTTTTTGAAATTGGGTATCTTTTTCTCTAGCAGCAAGATTGATAAATATGTTTATGTGTTCCCATGGAGTGGATTCTTATTATATGTTGGATTCTTATTATCATTTGACATGTCCCTCCCACAAACAACACTTGGACAACAAGGTAACTTTTAGATTGAAGAAGAAGAGTAAATTTTACAAAATTTGGGGCCTCACAATTTGAGACGTTTTTGTTTGAATTTAGTGTCCTCGGATGCTTTTTCAATTTCTAATATTTTTAAATTTTATTCTTAAATTTTTTTGTGGCTCTAAAAATCACAAATAGATGATGATAGCTTACATGGATGATGTCAAACTACTAGTAGTCTCTAGTTTTCTATTTCTCTAGTTTTCCATCATAGTAGAGAAACTTTGTTTTAAAGGTTAAAAATTTTATTGCTTTACTAACTCAAATATTTTTAAGATAATGTGAAGTGTTTGGTTTTGTAGCTAAAGGTATGGTTATATGACAATATTGAAAGAAAAAATAATTTATATAAGAATAGGTTATTGCTAATGGGGTATACTTCTTATTAGAAGAATGATTTCCTTTTATCTATTTCGAAAAGTATACTTCAAAAAACAAAGTAAAATGCATGTAGGTGTATGTGGTTGAGAAGGAGAGAGATAGAAAGTATCCCATCGGTAAAATAGTAGACCTTATCATATTCAAAACTATTAGAAGCATAACGATTGAAAAAACTAACTCTCTTCTCAAAAACATTGACAACAAAAGGAATTTGGTGAACGATTGCTTTGTACGGGTTAATGTGATAGGATCTTATGAGGAGAAAATACATCCCCCAAGTAATCATATAGGAGTGGATTACAAATATGAATAATATTTATCTAGGAGGATTCAACTAGTTCTAGAAGGATTTAATGAATGCATAGGCATATAATGTTATTTGACATCACTTGGCATGACTTCTTGGTGATAGTCAAAAGGTGATAGTCGGATTAAATCCTTGAATATGATCTTCAAATATTTTAATTTATTCCAAAATCTAATTCGTTCCCTACATGGAGGGAATATATACCACATTTCTAATGTGTTTTGTTAGCTGGAATATTTCACCTTCTGCGGATAGTAAGGTGTTCCGTTGGTTTGAATGGTTCATATCCAGAACAAATGAAGGACAAAGGTTGAAGACCCTCCCTGGATGCCATAGATACCTGGAACGTGATGCTTTGATAGTAACCCTGTGTACCTGCAATTAGATTAAACACGCAAACACGTCAAAGCTGCCAGAATATAATCTGCTGATCCATGTTAGTGACTAAGGAATCTAACAACATACATGTGAAATCATACAACAATAGTAATGTGGGACGAAAATCAGCTTTGCATTAAGATAAAATGGAGAAGTTTACAACTAGTTAAGCCTTAGTGTTGGCATGCATCTTCATGAAACCAAGCACTCTCATCCCCATAAGCTCCAACTTTTTCTCTCTATGATCTTCAATGGATTGGGCCAAGTAATCAATCCAACAGCATAACAATACTTCAATGGTTCTCTCCTCAACCATGGATATGAGCTTGTAATTATAATGCTCAATGGATAGGGATGGTTGAGGGATTAGTGGATGAGGTGGCCTCCAAGATCCTAGGATGAGGGATCTCGAGCTCAACTAAACCACAATGATAGGGATAAGGGAGGACACGAGGCTCATCATCTAGAAGCCTCGAGAATCTTCTCTTTTTCCCATTTTACCCAAGGTATCGCTTTTCTCCTTCAATAACAGAGCGGTTCAGGTAATAAATGCTTATGGACTAAGGGCCATAAGCGGTAGCACCGCTTGTGGATAACAAGGGATAGGTGGTGTAAGCAAGGTACCGCTCTTGGGAAAAGGGGAAAGCATGGTGCTGAGCATTTTTGTTAAATATTGACAAATGGTATGAGTTTCCACTGCAAGTGTTGAGATTAAGGGAAAATAGGTATGTCAAAGATCTTATCACATGATGGTGATAGGATTTTGGTATAACAGGATGCCCCCCAAAGCATGAATCTTAGAGGGATACAATAAACGAGAGCTTTGAGAGAGCAAGTTCGTCGCTATGAGGTGAAAATGTCAGCTCATTCAAAGCATGTTGTCAAGTAGACATATGTAATACATCAATATTTTGACTCACAGACACAAGTAACAAACCCATGGCTGCAGACCAATACAAGGCATATACATGAGAGAAATAAACAAGCATGGCTACTAAAGTACAGCTTAGATCCATGTGATAGAGGACTCAAACTTGGACATAGCTACCAGACATACAATGTATATCTATGTCATATAGATGCAAATTTGAGCATAGCCACGACCATACAAATGTGGATCCATGCTAGATATACAAAAATCCATCGTAACCTGGGGAAAATCCATGAGCGCTTTAAAGAAATACCCAGGGTATTCATCTCGTCTTCCACAAAGTACGATTCTATCCATGTGATTACAATGATCTGAAGTCAAACATGGTAGAAACCACTTGATTATCGGCCAATGATGTGAACCATAAACAAGTGCAAGGGAGATCACCATTGATGTCAATGATTCCCAAGGTACCCTAGTACAATCTACTGAGTGTGAATAGATGTCCTGATGTCAAACACCCAGTCNTGTTGAGAGTGAGAGAATCTATCATTAAGGCATATAGATCTCAAGGTACCAAATATTGTTTCTAAGACTATTTCCTGGATGATGAGCTGGTGTCAATGGGAATAGTCTCATCGAAGGAGGGCCATGATGAGTCCCACATCAATGACATGAAACTCAAAACATAGTTATGGAATGATGTGAATGTAGTAACCATAAGACTGACACAAAAGTATTGACACAATGACTGCATGGACTGTAGAGGTAAAAATTCTTCAAATCCCCTTTGAACATCAGGCGGCACAAAAAAAAGACTTGGTAGCATGACTGAATGGGACAAACACACAATGTGATAGTGGAAAATGCATTCTTTTGAAAGACTCAGAGTGACATGACTCATGAAAGTGGATTGTCACGGAGATCAAAAGAATACCCAATTGACTGACATGATGTGCAAACAAGTGCCATGTTCAAAGGTAACAACAAACAACTACCATTATTTACAAGATGATTCCCTTCCCATTCCCCCATCATGATTGATGAGCGCCTTTTTTTGATTTTACAAGTTCAAAGAGGGTAACAAACACTCGATATAGCTTGTCGGAATACAAGTCTAGACTCATATATTTTACGAAACTGAGAGAGGAGGGGTTCTTTCCCAAAATGGGTCTCTCAATGTTTAATTTAACAAGTCCACTAAAAGAAAACTCGGTATCGTTCATGTTTAGAGAGTTTGAATGAATATAGAAGAAGACTCCACAGGGGTCCTTTTTCGTATGATTTAGTCCCTAAGGCTCAAAAAAGTATAAAATCATACCTTAGGGAACTCTTTTAGTCATGATTGGATGGAGTGTTCCTTTTTCTTAAATAGTCCTATCCAAACCGAAAAAGAGATAACCTATCGTCAGACGGATGACTCTTCAAATGCTTTAATGAGCGTGAAGAAGACAATATCGCCCAACAATCTTTTCATATTTAGGGAGCCTAAAAAGAGTTTAAAGAGGACTCCATTATCCTTTTTCATGTTTGAATCCATAGCACGAAAAAGTAATAAACTAAGATCAAACCACTTTTCATGTTTTAACCAAAGTACGAAAGATGAAAAGTAAGCTCAACACCATCTTACTGTTTTTAACGAGCTTGAAGATCAGTTGAAAGAATCGTCAAATGAAATGAAGCTTGGGGGCATGTTGAGCTACTAGAAATAATGCTAGGGGTAGGCTTTGCTAGAAACCATGCTGGGGGTAATATTCCAACCTCTGTATATCATGTTAATGGTATTTTTCAATCATAGTTTACCCATTGGTTTCAAGCTTCTGTAAAAATCAAACCAATCCCCAGCAGAGTCGCTAGATTTGTTAACTGGAATATTTCACCTTCTGCGGACAGTAAGGTGTTCTAGTGGTCTGAATGGTTCAAATCCAGAACAAATGAAGGACAATGGTTGAATACCCTCCCTAGATGTCGTAGATACCTGGAATGTGATGCTTCGATAGTAACCCTATGTACCTGCAATCAGATTAAACATGCAAACACATCAAAGCTGCCAGAATATAATCTACTGGTCCATGTTAGTGATTAAGGAATCTAACAACATACATGTGAAATCATACAACAACAATAATGTGGGACGTAAATCAGCTTTACATTAAGATAAAGTGGAGAAGTTTACAACCAGTTATTCCTTAGTGTTGACATGCATCTCCATGAAACCAAGAACTCTGATCCCCATAAGCTCCAACTTTTTCTCTCTATGCTCTTCAATGGATTGGGCCAAGTAATCAATCCAACAACATAACAATACTTCAATGGTTCTCTCATCAACCATGGATATGAGCTTGCATTTATAAGGCTCAATGGATAGGGATGGTTGAAACATTAGTGGATGAGGTGGCCTCTAATATCCTAGGATGAGGGATCTCGAGCTCAACTGAACCACAATGATAGGGATAAGGGAGGACATGAGGCTCATCATCTAGAAGCCTCGAGAATCTTCTCTTTTTCCCATTTTACCTAGGGTGCCTCTTTTCTCCTTCAATAATAGAGTGGTTCAAGTAAGAAACACTTATGGGCTAAGGGCCATAAGCGGTGGCATCGCTTGTGGATAACAAGGGATAGGCGGTGCGAGCAAGGTACCGCTCTTGGGTAAAGGGGAAAGCACGGTGCTGAGCATTTTTGTGAAATATTGACAAATGGTATGAGTTTCCACTCCAAGTGCTGGGATTAAGGGCAAATAGGTAATTCAAAGGTCTTATCACATGATGGTGACAGGATTTTGGTATAACATGTTTTATGGGTAGTAGAGAGAAACGTAGGAATTTGGGTGGAGATATGTTGAGAATTTAGAATTAAGAGGGTATTTATTTGTGGTATGGAAACATGACTAGATAGTATACAAAACACATTTTTTGGAATAATGGATAAAATGAGAAAAAATCCATTTTTGTGTGGACCCCAAACAAAGTCGAAGGGGAGTATTAGGTTTATTTGGGGTATAATGTATGCAACAAACAAATAGATCCTTGGAAATGGAGCATCATTTATAAGATGAAGGATTATTGCAAGGTTGAACTAAAAGGCTGCATGTTATGGACTAAAACGTCGGATCTTCACCCTAGAACATGACTTGGGTTGTGAGAACCATCCTTGGTGTACTAAACCTTCAAACATGACACCAAAGCTTACTCACATACCAAATATTGCATATGCATGGCCTATGTTGTGGCTTAAGGCCCCACACATGGCATCTAATGATTAGGCATATATTCCATGGACTTAGAACATGGGTTTTTTCACCAAACTATTTCGTTATCCCCATGAAACATATCAAGTCTTTTGAACCTTGAAATAACCATCATATCAAACCGGAGGCTAAAGATGATGTATTATGGGCATGTGTGATGCCCCAAGTGAGGAAACGTGCCATGTGATCCCCTGATAAATATATGTTATGGCCTAGTTCCTTTCATTTTATCCCTATACAATGGAACGGGCATCATAACTGTCTTTGGTATGTTAATTCTCAAAATTATGGACATATCTCACTCATATGCTAAACATTTCCCATGTAGGGAATATGTGGTTTTTTGGGGTGCTACACATGACCCATGAGAACTAGGAATAACTACATGATATTAGGCCCTAGAAGTCAATCTAAATCCATGGTCAAGTTGTAAAAATATTCATGGTGTTATGCATCCCGAAATGGCCACCATATCCCACTCACAAGCCATAAATTCCCTCTGTAAGGTCTATGTGATGGTCTTGGGCCAAACACAGAGTTAGGGGTCATTTATGGGTAGTTATAGGTAAATGAAGGGTAGTTAGGTATTTATTAGTGATAATTTAGGGGTAATTTGTGGTCAATTATCGATAATTAAGGGTCATTTATGGGCAATTATTGGGTCATGAGATGTGGTAATTAGGGGTTGATAAAGGGTCAATTAAGGGTAAGTAGGGGCCACTTAAGCCTAAGGGACTACCTAAACCAATGGTTTCCCATGATGTTGGGATTAGTTAGGTTCATGGTGTCATGTGTGCATTTCAAATCCCAATGTGTGAGGAACTCTAGTCTACATCAATGGGCTTACTAGAGCATATGCCATCTATGAATGTTTAGAAAAACCCCTTGGGTTTGATCTCCATGATCGTTCCCTTGGAAAAATGTAGGGGTCATTTAAAGGTTATCAAGGGTTAATTAGTAGGAAGCATGGAGTATATAGAAGTAATTAGTGGCAAAGTACGGGACATTAAGGTGCAATTAATGGTTAATTGGTGGTAATTAGGGCTCAATTATAGGGTAATTAGTGATAAATTTCAGTAGTCTTTGAGAGAATGCAAAGAATAGTTGGAAACGTTGTTCACTCCATGGTCATAAGAGTCCCATCATCTATGTCAAATAAAATCAAAATGACATTTGGGTGCTTAGTGCATCAAAGGATCAGATCATAAATATTTACGTTATATGAATGTTAAAAGAGCTTGAATATTATCATGTCCATCGCAACGATGTAACAACACTGACATGTCATCCTTTCCATGATAATTTATTCATAACTGGGAGCTTTGATGATCCATTGTTCATCAAATTGTTGAACATAAAGTTCCTCAATTCGAAGTACATAATGCACATGAGGGTGGGATATGGTACCTTTCTTACAATCCTATGGTCGCATCCTCTCTAGTAGGAGTAATGATCATAGAATACAAAGTTTTTGTGCATAAATACTCATGAAGAAACCCTCTAGGATATATA
The DNA here is from genome assembly GCA_001517045.1 of Pseudotsuga menziesii. NCBI lineage: Eukaryota > Viridiplantae > Streptophyta > Pinopsida > Pinales > Pinaceae > Pseudotsuga > Pseudotsuga menziesii. Next base: position 87,865 of record LPNX011006963.1, read on the forward strand.
ATTCGAGATAACAAATCATTGCTAGTGATTTCCTAAATGAGTTAAGAACAAAAGTAGATATATACAACCCAAATGTAGATCTATGTCTATTGGAGTCATTTTACCAAATTTATAATTTTTTTCCTATAAATGAAAATATGGAGAATATAAACAACTAATGTTGAATTTTGCGAGCAAAGGAGATCCCATGAGAAGAAAAGAACTTGAGTTCACATGACAAGTGTATTCATTACAAACCATATTATTTAGAACTTTGATCGACCTTTATTTTTTGGTCCATGTACCTTGATGTTCTTAGTCAAATACATATTAGGTGGGTTCTATCAAAATATGTAGATGGTTACCTTCACTAATAAATCGATCAGTCACAAAATTTTGGAAAATCAATGACCATGATGGATCATCTTCCCATTATTATTTGCATTATTCTTAAGCTAGATTCAAGGTGCTCAAGAAAGCTTCACTACAAATGAACTCTATCACTTAGATGCATAGTATAAAATTCAAGCTATAGCTTATCTTAATAAGCCTATCCCACACCTAAATGGTGGTACAAAATGGGTAATTTGGTGGGAAGCAACCCAACCATTAAATTTTTCAACATGTTAGGGAGAGATATTAGCATAATGTTATTAAGATGAAAGAGTGAAATCTTAGGAAGCATCTTATCCCTACCATGTGATTGAAAAGGTGAACCCTTTTAATATGGTTAAGCAACAACAAGTTAGAAAGCTTGTACACCACACTTAGGAATTTTAGGATTATATAGGAAAGCAGTAAGATCAAGGCCGTAATGAATCAATATTGGGATGTTGAAATCTCTACAAAGTTTTCTTTTCATCCTTTAAAAGTAAAGTCTACATCAATTTTAATTAAGGGAGAACTTTAAGAGAATTAAAAGTAACTAAGGGAGATGTTAAAAAACAAATTAAAAACAAGTGTTCATGTATACAGGATGTTGAGAAATAATAAAATAGCTAAAGGAGTAGGTAGATGTATTTTTCCCTCTAAAAGTGTCTCAATTGGAGATCAAACTCCAATGGAATTCCTTTGACCTAGATGAGTTACACAAGGCTACTCATGAAATGATAGATGGTAAGTTCCTAGTCATGAATAGGATTCCTTGAGTTTTCTACAAAAATAAATATGGTTTATTATGGGTAAAATGTTTGTAAACTTTGGATAAGGAGTGGAGCTTGTGAACTTTCGGGATCATTGAAACTATACCTCCAAAAGAGTGTGATCCTATCACTTTGTCTTAGCCAGTTTCCAAGCTTATCGACATTAAGGCCGCCATAAAAAGTTGGCATTTTTATTTTTACCTCCACTTTTAATAAATTATTTGTAGGAGACATGACTAGTATACCTTGTTGGAATATGGGTATTTAACTAGTACTAGAACTAACAATTATTATTATTTAACTAGTACAAAGGATATCCACCATATAAGATTAATAATGGTAAAGAAGGAAAGGAAAACTCGTAAAGACAAGCGGGAAGGAGTAGTAGTATTAATAGGTTAATAGATACCAGGTTCAAACCATGACAAAAAACAATAATAAACCAAAAATTGTAACAAACTAGGGATTCAAATGAAAAAATGGAGCTTCCATACAATAAACAATAAGTTTCCTATGTCATCAATGTTGATAGCATCCATGCCCAAACTCAAGTAAGCTTGAAATTATTATATCATGAAGTAGTGGCATCAAATAAATGTGCACTCATTGGGATAAACAAAATTCCATCCCCTTCCTCTTGATAGAAAAACAACAATGTTGAAGAAAGAAACCATGGATTTCCAGCTGGGTGGTAGAGTAAGCTAGGTTAAAAAATATGTGCAACAGATTAATATCACCACAAGGGAACTCCAACTAATTCTCAAACAAAATCATTTGATGATATATGAAACTAGGGAAATGAAATAGCATTTAATGATATATGAAACTAGGGAAATGCAATACAATGCCATGACGAGTAAAGAAAACAAACTATTTGCTCAAAACTTATCACCACAATACTATGCCAGCAAGGAGTGAAAGTCAAATGATCCGTGTGGGTTCTCCAAGATAATGATGAGAGGTGACTAACCCTCCGTCACCCAGTACCATGCTTTGTCGTGAAGAGTAATGGAAATATTAACTACACCTCAATTTCTATGTATCCCTCTTATGGGAATCCCATTCAACGCCTCCTTCCTCATTTTCTCTTTCATGTGCAATTTTGTGAAGGAAAAAACATTTGTAGAGACTGTGGTAATGGTGAAGTGGAAAATCCATGCACCTACTCCCTCAATCGAAGTGAAGAATCCTTACCCCTATGTGCCTCCATCTCATCTGAATATGTCTCGCAGAATACATTCTACGCCAAGGAAGGGACGTGGTGGACGTGGAAATGCCAACGAGCATGCTATAATTCTTACATCTTAGGATAACACAGAAGGATATGACATAGATATCCTGTATTAGCTCCGACAACTTATGGATGAATTGGAGGAGGATCCCATGTGATCACACTTCGTAGCTCTTAGGGTTTATTTATATAGTAACTAATTTCTCTTTTTCTTCTCTGCTAGGTGTCTGTTAAAGAAACTCTACATTAGAAACAAGGTGTCAAGTTAGGGTCCAATAAGGTTGAAAGATGCGGTTGAAGAAATTACACATTAAAAACAAGATGTAATTTAAGGTAAGGTGGTAAACTAAATTCTAAAGTGTTCTTTCCAACTACGGATTGTCGTTATAAAATGGTATGTAGTGTATTATCAAGAATCATACCTTCCCTATATTGATATCTATGATATGTTCCCCATGGCCATATTCTAGGTCACTAAATTAGGTGAAACTAGAACAATAGAGCTATATTATTAATTACCTTAGGCATGGAAATGTCATGAGAATTAATATTATCAACTAGGATTAATTGGATCTCAATGATAGTGTTGACATGCTCTACTTGTTTTAAATGATAGAGAATTCGTTGAAGGAGGAATTACAAGAGATAAAGGTATATGGGTTATGTGGTATATATGGGTTGTTAGTGCTTGATGTGAGTGAAAGACCCATTTAAACCAATTAATTAATGTCTCAACTTTGTCCCCATGAAGTACGAGAACAACTTTAGATATTTTAATTGTGGTAACAATGATATCTTTAATGGCCCATTAAATAGTTATGGTACCATAGAAGAATATTTTTATCCCACAAGATAACTTGGGATCATTCAAAGTGAAAAATAAGATTTTTTTTCCTCGATCATAAACTTAATTTATCTTTCTTCATGACTTTGCATTAAAATATCATAAACAAGATGTATGACCTCTTAAGGTTCCATGGAATATAGTAATGAGACAAACCTTGAATATGCTACATATATTCAATTGAAACAAAATCAACTCTACATCTAAGCGGAATGGTGGTCTAGATGAGGATTTAACTTTATAATATTGACCAAAAAACCAAAACTTATTTTCCCCGCATTGTGCAAATAATGGATGCTAGTTTTCATGAGGGAAAACATTATAATACTCTAAATTGATTTTTCAATCTTGAGTCTAAACCCATTCCTTTCTCATTCAAAATTTTTAAAACCTAGATCAATATCAAAATAACAAAAACAATTTCATGGTTAAGAAAAAACATGGGAGAGTTTCATTAAAATTTGTTTTTAGATTATGATCAAATTTATGAAAAATTGAAAATAATATATTGCTAAAATTAGTAGCTCCAAGTCTCTGATAGCCATAGGAGAGCACTTTCAAATTGTCTAGAGAAATGAGTATCTAAATTAGGCACATACTTCTAATTTTTTAGGCTAAAATGCCATAGGTGATGCTTGGTAAATTCGATAGATGATAAATTGTTGATGGTAGGGAACCATTGAAGATGATCAATGATGCCCTAGGTTGGTAGGGAGGAAATATTGTTTACTTATTGTATGTGGATAGAAGGATGAAGGAAAAAATCAATAGGGAGATCTAGAATTATAGATAGACTTAGGTTGAATAAAAATTTATCCTTCAATGAGGGATAGAATTGCCAATTAGTATGGTACCTATATCTAGAATTAAAGCATAAATCTAATTCAAATCCTTTAGAATACTCAATACCTTCGAAATAAAGGACAAGGAGTAAATAAACCATCGAGATGAAGGGGATGACCACCATCAACAAGAAGTAGTAGACTCACATTTAGGATGACAGATTCTCAAAGTTCAAAAGTGTACCTTTGAAGGAGACGATTTTCTCAAGTCATGATCCAAAATGGAATCAACACCAAAGAAAAGGAATCAAAAAAGGATAAGGAATGATATTGTCGCAATGGTAAAATAGTAATATTGCAAATGACCTTGATCCTAAAAAATGAAAAGAGATCATAAAGAAGATATATAAATTAGAATTGAATACAAGAGGAGGAGGAGGACATTGAAGAAGTGGGCATAGACTCTTATTATCTTTGCATTATAATAAAAAAATTATAATTTCCCTTTCAAGTTAGCAACTAGTGAATTTACACTAGAACATGATAAATGGAAATGGGAGGATAGAAATGTTCAAGGATTGTCAAGTTCCCATAAGAAATGATCATGAATTGACACAAATACTGCAAACTTGAAAAATCTAAGTTGGGACGAGGTGAGAAACTTGTCAATGATAACTTGAAAGAGAAAAGGGAGCAGTTAATTAACCAAAGACAAACAACCTCACTTAAGTAAACATTTCTTCAAATGCGTAGTCCTTATAAATAAAAATTATCTTATGGAAAATAAGGGGAATTAATGCACCTAATAAACAAATCATTTTGAAAAAGAAAATAAGAGTAGAAAAACCAGACTTAGTGTTTATTCAATAAACAAAAGCAAAATGTATAACATGTATAAAGTCACCACAATGATATGGGGAGAATGCGATTACTTGACTAGAGAATTGAGAGGATTTTAAAGTGTTATGGCAATGACGTAGGATCCCATAAACATGGATCTAGAAAACCAACTTACCACCTATTGATAGATGACAAGAGATTTATACTTTAGACTGAAGGGTAAAGGGAAATATAACTAGTGTATATGGGTTCATTGATCCCTAGATTAATGTTTGGAAAAATAAAGTAGGATTAAGGTATTCCCCAATTTAGAACATTTATTCATTAAAGAATATAGCCTAACCACAACAAAGTCCCTCTTTGAAAAGAAAGGATGAGTGTAAATGTTAGATGCAGAAACCTAGATTCTTTGAGACCTTTTAGAGCACTGATAATTTGTGGATGTAATTCCAATGAATTCCATTTTCACTTGGAACAATTGGTGTGGAGGTTTGATTATAATATTCTCATGACGTAGCTTATAGAATGTCTCAACGAGACACCATTTTTTGGACTATTAATTATTATGAAATATGCCCATAATGGTAGGATGGAGAAAACTCAACAATGTTTAATAACGTGCTTGAGAATAATTTTTTCTCGTGGAATGTTGTGATCTGGGATTGCATATAAAATGGGAAAATCAATGAAGCTCGCAAATTGTTTAAAAGAATGCTACAGTAGAGATATGCATTGTTTCAATCATGGAGAGATGTTCTTACATTGGTCTTGTTGTTTCTTTATGTGGACCTAATATATACTTGGAGTGGATTGCACATATTAGTCACAATTACCAACACAAATTGCCAAATGGAAAGGGCATTCCATCATGGTACCTTTTAATATTATCATCATAGTTTGGAAATTGACCTTCATTTGTCTAAGACATGACTAGGGAGGAATTTGAAGGAGTATACAAATGTAATACATGATTAATGTTTCAAGGCTGTTAGAATAATCAACCCATAGTTAGCTACCTTAGACATTAATTAATGCATTTTTGTCTTATTTGCCTAGTTTCAATATTCCACCTTATGCAAGTTGTCCTCCACACATCCAAAGTGTTCAAAATTGCTAAATTTGAGTCATGGAGCACTTGGGAAACCACTTGGAATCAAATTTTCCTTATTCCTGGCCTTCTTAGCACATGTCTACTTTTTCTGCTTTATTGCCTGCTTTTTTTGAGTTTTAAGGCAATTGGGAAAGTTTGACTAGGTGAAGTTAACTTGTTTTTTGTACTCATCATCCTCCACTATTTTCTCCTAAAAAAAGCATGTATGATTTGTCCTTCCACCATATATTATCTTGCCTAATTGATTTTTTCAATTCATGAGATCCTAGATAGATTTGGAAACTGCTTTATGCACCTATGGGGGATTTGCTTAGATTTAGTAAGCCTGCTTTTGACCAAATTTGAATGGAATCCTTATGCATTCAAAAATATCATGTAATTATTTATTGTGGAAGCCTATGAATTCATAGGGTTGGCTATTGTACACTTATTCAATACAGATTAGTGTTCTGCTCCATATTCAGTCTCCTTTGTGAGTAATTTGCATGTGTAATTGGCAATTGTTGTGAGTGTAATTGTTCTAACACCTGGGTTCAATTTACACATGGTATAAGAGCCTTTGTAGATCTATTTCTATTCTTCCAATTTGTTATTTAAGGATCGACATCATTGACTGGGAGCATTCTTCTCACTGAAGGGAGAATTTCTGAGCTATGGATCAATCTCAGAAGATCATATTGACTCCATTTAACTTCTTTGAATGGAAAGCAGAGATGGAGATACTGTTGAGAGTGAAAGGACTCTACAGAATGAATATGGCAACAGAAGCAGAGCCTAATGTAGATTCAAAGAAAATTAAATGGAATAACAGGAGGGATGAGGCCTATGGTCTCCTGTGTCTGAGCATATCCAGAGACCTCATTTTCCATCTTGATGGATTAAAATCACCAAATGAAGTATGGGAGAAGCTTGTTGAGATTTTTGGTAAGAAAGATGAGATGAGGGGACATCAAATTGAAAATGAATTGATCTCCCTGAGTCCCAATAGCTTTGAATCCCTGCAACTCTATTTTTCCAAGTTCAAAGCCCTTGTTTTGCAGCTAAAACAATGTGGGATCAAAAATAAGGATGAGCAACTAGTTTTGGCCATACTCTTAAATATTGGCCTTGAATATTAAATGTTTGTATTGACCTTCCATGCCACAAAGTTGACATCTCAAGCTGAAAAAATGCCTAGCCTTGTAGATTTCATGGAATCTCTCACACAAGAACAAGATAAATTGGTGATGATGGGCACCATCAAACCTTCCAAAGACCAAGCTCTGGTCTGGTTGCTAGAGATTCAAGGGTGTATTCAAAAGGCAAGAAGAAAGCTAAAAATCCACCTGAGTAAAAGAGAGACAAGAACAAGTCTCCATAGGAGCCTCAAGGTTCCAAGAAGAAACCCCAGAAGAAGAAGAACAAAGGAGAAATGAGCAAGTGCACATACTACAGTAAGGGAAATCATTATGAAAGCTCCTGCATGAAGAAGAAAATAGACATGCTGACCCAACTTCTAGAGAAGAATGGCATTTCCCTTCCTGATAGCTCAAAGAAGAGGGAAGGAGGATCAAATTCAGAAGACAGAGAGAGAGTTCATGCATTGGTGGCTAGCACATCAAGCTCACCTAGTTTCACCATTAATTCTGGAGCTTCAAGACATATGGTTTTGACCAAGGAGGCATTCACCTCACTTGAAATTTTGAAAGGTCCACCAATAGTACTAGGAGATGACTCTCTCACTGAAATTTTGGGCAAAGGGAGGATTGATCATGACCATGGTAAGTTCAGCAATGTATTGTATGTTCCAGGTCTTGCCTCTAACCTCTTATCAGTGTATCAGATGACCCACACAGGGTCTCCAAAGAAGTTCATATTCTTCCCTGATGAAGTTGAGATCATAGAGATATCAAGTGGTAAATTCATTGCAAAAGGAATTGCAAATCACACTTCGAAGGTATACATGTTCTCACACTTCCTACCCTACTCAAATCCCTTTGCTCTTCTTATTCATGCTAATGAGGCGAGCAAGCTTTGGCATGAAATATTTGGCCACCTTAATTACAAGTATCTTTCTGATCTTAGTGAAAAAGAAATGGTCATAGGGTTACCAAAGATTAAGTTTTCCAAAGGAGTTTGTCAAGGTTGCATCTTAGGGAAACACCCAGAGCATAAATTTGAGAAATCTAGTCATGAGAGAACCTCTGCACCTCTTGAGTTGATACACAGTGATGTTGCTGGCCCATTTCCTCATATGTCAATGATTCAAGCCAAATATGCATTGACATTCATAGATGACTTTTCCAGGTATTGTTGGGTTTACTTCCTGAAACACAAGTCTAAAGTTTATGGCCTCTTTAAAGTCTTTAAGGCTTTGGTTGAAAACCAGTATGGGAGGAAACTCAAGGTCGTCAGATCTGAAAATGGTGGTGAGTATGTCAAGTCTGAGTTCATTCAATATTGTACAGATGCAAGTATTCAGATGCAGCATTCTATCCCTTACACACCACAACAAAATGGTGTTGCTGAGAGGAAGAACAGATCACTGAAAGAGATGGCAACCTGCATGATGGAGGCTAAGACTTTGCCACCAAAGTTTTGGGCTGAAGCTATAAAATGTGAATCCTATATCCAAAATAGGGTGTTTCATAAACATCTTGATGGTATGACTCCTTTTAAAGCATGGAGCGGGCACAAGCCAGATGTGACCCATTTCAATATTTTTGGCTCAAGGGCTTGGGATAGAATTCCAACAGAAAAGAGGAAGGATTTGCAGCCCCAAAGCCAAGAGTGTCTATTTGTTGGGTACTCTAAAGATTCAAAAGGGTACAAGCTGACCAACTTTATCACAAACAAATCCTTCATTGAAAGGAGTGTTTAGTTCCAAGAAGAGCCTTTAGGAGCAGTGGAAGTTGGAGAATCCTCTTCACCACCAGAACCATTGAATGTAAGTGAAGAGATAGTTGAACTTGCTGATTCTGATATTTCTGATAATGATGATTTAATTTCAGATACTAACAGTCCTACAAGACCAAAATGGGCAGCAAAGACCATTCATGCAGCTGGAGAACTAGCTGGAAATCCTAATGATCCTAGGAGGACTAGATCTCAGTTTGAGAGTGCTCTATGCATGAAAGATCCTATGTTTGCAGAGAAATGCTATCTGATGGTTGAATTAGACCCACAGACATATGAATATGTAGCACATGATCCAATATGGCAAACATCCATGAAAGAAGAGTTCATCTCACTACAGAAGAACAACACTTGGGAGCTGGTTGATCTTCCCTCAGGGAGGAAGCTAGTTCAGTGTAAGTGGGTTTACAAAAACAAATTTGATGCTGATGGTTAACCTTTGAAATAAAATGCCATATTGGTATCCAAGGGATACTCACAAGTACATGGCATATATTACATTGATACCTTTGCACCAGTGGCAAAGATGGACTCCATCAGGCTAGCCTTAGCCATTGCAGCTCCAAAGCAATGGGAAGTACATCACATGGATGTGAAGTGTGCTTTACTGAATGGAGATCTCACTGAAGATATTTACATGAAGCATCCTCAAGGATTTTCTACTAATCCATCTCTTGTGTGCAGGAAAAAGAAGTCATTGTATGGGCTTAAGCAAGCCCCCAGGGCTTGGTATGCCAAGATTGATAGCTTTCTGCTATCACTGAATTTTGTTTGATGAAAATCAGATCCAAATGTCTATTTGAAGCTGATACATGGTTCATTAATGATTATTGTCTTGTATTTTGATGACCTTCTCATTACAGGAAGCTCAAAAGATGAAATTGCCTCCTTGAAGGATGCAATGAACCATGCCTTCTCCATGACTGATTTGGGGCTATTGAGCCAATTTTTGGGGCTCGAAATTGATCATACCAAAGATGGAATCAAAGTACATTAGTACAATTATGCCTTGGATTTTCTGAACAAATTCAACATGAAGGATTGCAGGCCAAGCAAGACTCCTTTCCTTTCAGGAGTTAAGCTTGAAGAAGCTGATTCTTCACATATGGTAAACAATATACTGTATAGGCAATTGATTGGATGTTTGTTGTATCTTACACATACTAGACCTGATATTTATTATGCAGTAAGTGTGGCTTAAATATACATGTATCAGCCTCATGAGATCCATTGGAGAGCATCCAAAAGGATCCTTAACTTTGTTCAGGGAACAAGGACTCATCGGATCTTCTACAAAGCTAAATCTGACCTTGATTTGATTGGGTTTACTTACAGTGATTGGGTAAGTGACAACACAGATTGAAATTCAACATTAGGATATGTGTTCATTATTGCTAAAGGGCCAATCATCTGGTCAAGAAAGAAACAGAGTGCCATTTCACTCTCATCTACAGAAGCAGAGTACAGAGGAGTTGTAAATGCAACAACTCAATGTTTATGGTTGCAAGGGTTACTTGGTGAGTGTGTCTTCGAATAAGAATACTCAACTACTATCTATTGTGATAATCAAAGTACCATTCAAATCTGCAATGATCCGGTTTAGAAATAGATAACCAAACACATTGAGATCCATATGCACTACATCAGACAACTTGTGCATGATGGCACCATTCACCTACTCTTCTGTTCATCTTTAGAACAAGCAGCAGATATCTTCACCAAATTTTTTTGTGAGAAGACATTCAGCCATCTCAAATCACTACTGGGGATTGCTGATCATGATGTGAAGCATGAGTGATGACAAGATTTCCAAATTTTGTTTTACTGTCCATGTTTAAGGGAGGATTTTTCCCATTGGGTTTTTGCCTCTTTCCTTGGTTAAATGGACATGCAGTATGTAAAGGGTGACTAATCCTTTTTGCTAGGCCCTATAATTTTCTGATATTTTACTCATAATTCAAGCTTAAGGGGGGGTGTTAGAATAATCAACGCATAGTTAGCTACCTTAGACATTAATTAATCCAATTTTTGTCTTATTTTCCTAGTTTCCATATTCCACCTTATGCAAGTTGTCCTCCAGACATACAAAGTGGCCAAAATTGCTAAATTTAAGTCATGGAGCACTTGGGAAACCACTTGGAATCAAATTTTCTTTATTCTTGGCCTTCCTAGCGCATGTCTTCTTTTTCTTCTTTATTGCCTTCTTTTTCTGAGTTTTAAGGCAATTGGGAAAGTTTGACTAGGTGAAGTTAACTTGTTTTTGTCCTCATCATCCTCCACTCTTTTCTCCTAAGAAAAGCATGTATGAGTTGTCCTTCCACCATCTATTAGCTTGCCTAATTGATTTTTCCAATTCATGAGCTCCTAGATAGATTTGGAAACTGCTTTATGCACCTATGGGGGATTTGCTTAGATTTAGAAAGCCTGCTTTTGACCAAATTCGAACGGCATCTTTATGCATTCAAATATCTCATGTAATTATTTATTGTGGCAGCCTATGAATTCACAGGGTTGTCTATTTTACACTTATTCAATACAGATTAGTGTTGTGCTCCATATTCAGTCTCCTTTGTGAGTAATTTGCATGTGTAATTGGCAATTGTTGTGAGTGTAATTGTTCTAACACCTGGGTTCAATTTCCACAAAGGAAAAGGGACAAATGCATGGCAAAATATGGTAATTTACAAGGTGGTATTACACATTAATTAAACTCAAAACCTAACACATCCAAATATTCCATGTAAGTGAGGATAATTCTTCTGCATCAACCTTACCTTAGGACGTTTTTTCTATAGGGATAATGGGGAATTAATAGGCCTATGTCCACCATTCAAGCCCTATAAAGGGAATATTTATCATGTAAGTGGAATATCGTGTTCATTTCTATTTTGGAACACTAAGGATGGATCTCATGGCCTGGTCCATGTTATAGGGTAAACATATAAATTCCTATGGAATAACATTTTCCTCAAGGAATAACATTTCCCACATACTGCATGTCCATTTAACCAAGGATGGGTCCCTAGTTCAAAACAACATCTATATGTGGGAAATATTTGTCTTACAAGAAAGAAATGGCCATTTCAATCTCTATGTGAACAAGAATGGTTATCAATGATTGGGCCATATTATCAATTCAAAACATAACGTTTAAGGGTAAGAGGATCATGGGTCATGTGTGATTCCCTAGACCACCTCAAAGTCCCCATATACTACATAGGTAATATTTATTCAATGAGTAAGATATGTTGGCCATTTTCAATCCCTAGGCAATGGACCAAGGTTTTAGGGTACAATGCCATATGGATTACCTTGGGTATCATGGCCCATGAATGGAAGCCTAGATTATAACACAAGGCCTACATGGGGAATCTTAGCCTATATACGAGATATGTTAACCATTTTGTAGAAGGGCATGACAGGGATGATTTTCAAGACCCATGTTATGATATAAGGTTAAATAAGGGTATTAGATCAGAACATTTTTCTCTAAGCTCATGGTCAATTTTCAATCCCTCAAACCACCACATTTACCATCCATACAGAATCATTAGCCTATAAATTAGATATTATAGAAATTTTCCTCTTTCTAACACTATGCATTGTTCTCAATGCATGTGTCATGGTTCAATGCTAAAATCCCTAGGCATACACTATAACATTCATGTATGGGGCTTATGATCTATTTTGGGGGTCATAAACCACCACATAGACCTTACAAATGGAATCTTCATCATGCTAGAAAGATATAATCCTATAATGGGGATGCAAATTCTTGGTTTCCAAGACAAGTTTGATACAAAAATACAAGTTATTGGCCCATAAAATTTGTTATTGGCCCATAAAATTTGTCTTTGGACCTCATGGTACACACATGGGACCCTAGACCACCACACAAGTCCTACAAAGGAAATATTTGGCATATGCGTGAGATGTGGTATTTATTTCAAGGTTTATCACACCATGGATGGTATTTAGGAATCATAAAATGTTTTAGGGTTGAAATTCAAGATATTGAGTTATAAAACCTTTTTTTAGAGCTCATGGGACATGTGTGGGCCCATAAAAACAACACCAGAAATTAGTAGGAAATCTCACCCTGAGAGTGCATTATGGTGGTGATTTTGAGGTTTTCCATTTTAGAGGTTAGTTTTAGTGTCTAATACATGATCTGGTGCCAATATATAGGTTGTTTGGAAATAATATTTGTCATTGAGCCTCATGGGACATGTGTGGGGACTCAAGACACCATACTTTGGAATGTGAAAGTGAAATCAATCCTTTTCAATATGCAATAGACACCAAATATCTAACACTAAAGGATCAGACCTGGTACCTTATTCCAGACGGTTGAAGTAGATCCCCGTTGAGCTTTCCAACTTCATCTTGAATTGATGAATCACTTCCTCAACAACAAGTAAACAAGACAAGCATACTATATATATTGGTGTTTGATCTATTCTACCATATATAATCAACAATGTATAAGCATTTGAAATCATCCATGGATAAAATATTCATTCAAACATACATTATTGGATAGGAAAAGATATTTATATTAATATAAAATCATAGATTACAATGGATACAACGTCTGTTAGCACGTTTACGAATCGAAGAAATTGAATTCCCCCACTTGGGCCTCCACCACCTCAATCCTCCATCTCTTGATAGCAATATCACAAGCAAAAGGAAAGCTTGGGAAGAACACAAAAGTGCTACAAGGGACAAAAGGATGCAGACTCAAGCACAAATTCCGACAACAATGGACTATAGTTTCTCTGCTCTCAATTCTCTTATATGCCTTCAATGTATCAAAGAGTTCCTTATATAGCTTTTAAAAGGGGTAATGAAAGGTCAAATCTGAGAAATCTCAAGGCATATGGAAGGCCAGGAGTCAAGTGAGTCGGATCCATGTCAAGGAAAACTCCAAAAGGATTTGGATTTTGCACACATACTGATGTACGTAGTTTTAGGGGTCAAACCCGCGTATATACGCGATTAGGGGTTTAAAATTCACGTATATGAATTTTCACATGTTTATAGGGATGGTCTAGGAAAAATCAAAGGACAAAAAATGGTCCAAGGGGTCTAAGGAGTCTGTAGAGGGATAAGGGAATGCCATACAAGTGTGATTCACCCGGTGTGGTGAAATTAGCTATAACAGATGCCCCCTAATGTGTGAGGTCAAAGGGGTCATACTATGGCTGAAATACATTATAAGTCCATCCTAGAAGTGGAGTGATGAAGGATCCCAAATGGAAGACCAGCCACCCAATCAGCATAATACAACTCTGCACATAACTACAAATACATATCACAGTCCTTGATACATAAGAGTACAATGGCCATGAATAGGCATGATACAAAATATCACATAAGTGGTCATCTCCACGTACAATATACATAGATCAGAATCTCCTTGATGAAGATATACAAAGGATCATGATCTCCATAATGGCTGAAGATATACAATGGATCAAGATCTCCATAATAGCTAGAAATGTCTAAAATATACTGGAATCAAGTCACGAGAGCTGAAATCTCATGAACACTGTCACGATCAAGGAGGTAGCATATAAGAGATGCCACCAATCTGGAAGGTATTCTACACAAACCGCTGCAAGTACATGTCCTACTATGTGAATAAAGGTGTCGAGGGAACATAGTAGTCCATCGTCTGATTACCAGTCATTGATGTATACTGTTAATAGATGCAAGATCACCCATCGATAATGAAAATGGGAATCAAGGTACTAGAGTGCAAACTAACAAGTGTGAATAAATGTGTTGAGGTTGAACACTTGAGAGGATACATCAATCAGGGGACATTGATGTATTCCCAAAAATTGTTGATGGCGAGAGAACTTGCCACTGATGACTGCAAGTCTCAAGGAACTCAAAAAATGACTCTAGATTCCAATCCTGGAATAAATGATCTAGATTTGATGGGATTAAATCCGCTGGAAGGAGGGCATTAAGGCATCCCCCATCATCCAACACGAGGTACTCAGCAAAGTTGTATAATGTGGAAGGAATCGATCATAAGGTGCACGAACCAGTAACTGTACCAGGAATGGCTGACATGCAAATTCAAGATAACTGAGGAATGGCCGACTCAGATTTCAACTTCCTTCAAACAAGAGCATAATGGAAAATGGTGACAGAATAAAGGCAGCATAGACTCGATATATAAAACTGGAACATCTATGTGACACAGGAGGCATCGACAGAGGCTCCATGGGGACTGGAAGCTTAACCAGTCGGTGGAGATAAACTCGGATAAAGGAGTAAAACTCCTAAAGTCAAAATATAAACCCAACCAATGGATGTGATATATAGTGCTCTGTTCGAAGGCGACATGCCTCGACAGCTTCCAAAAGATAACATCTTTCCTTATCTGACTTTTTGTTTATTTTTATTTTTATTTTTGGAATTTTTCAAATATTTAAAAATCTTGAAAAGGAATAAAATGGTTTTATAGTTACAGACTGTTAGAATAATCAACCCATACTTTACCCATTTAGACATTAATTTAATTATTTATGTCTTATTAGCCTAGTTCATGTGTCCCACCTTGTGCAAGTTGTCTTTTACCTATCCATAGTAGTCAAAATTTCCTCATTTGACTCATGTAGTGCATGGGAAATCCCAAGGAATCAATGATGCTTTATTCCTAGCCTCCTAGGCACCCTTCTTCTTTTTCTGCTTTATTCCCTGCTTTTTCAGTGTTTTAAGGAAAATAGAAAAGCTAGACTAGGTGAGGTGAACTAGTTTTTTGTCCTCTTCATCCTCCACTCTTTTATCCATTCAAAATCATGTATGAGCTACCATTCCACCACTCTTTAGCTTTCCTAAGCCATTTTTCTATTTCGTGAGCTCCATGACAGATTTGGGATCAACTTTTTACACCTATGGGGGATTTGTTTATTTTTAGTAAGCCTTCCTTATGCTAGATTAGAATTGCTCCTCATGCATTCGAATCCTTGATGTATGTTATTTATTTAGAAACCTATGTTATTACAGGGTTGCCTATTGTACACTAATTTAATACAGTTTAATGTTCAGCTCCAATTTTCAGTCTCTTTGTGAGTGATTTTTCATGATCAATTGTTAATTATTGTGAGTAAAATTAATCTATCACCTGGTTCAATTTCCAAATGGTATCAGAGCCATTCTAGATTGTTTCTATTCTTCAAAAATTTTTTTGCAGGTTCGACATTAGTGACTGGGAGCCTTCTACTGACAGCCGAGACAGATTTTCTAAGCTATGGATCAATCACAGAAAACTATCTTGACTCCCTTCAATTTCTTTGAATGGAAAGCAGAGATGGAGATACTGTTGAGAGCGAAATGCCTCTACAGGGTGACTATGGCAACAGAAGCAGAGCCCAATGCAGCTGTAGAGAAGATAAAATGGCACAACAGGAGGGATGAGGCTTATGGCCTCCTGTGTCTGAGTATTTCCAGAGACCTCCTTTTCCATATCGATGGATTGACATCACCGAATGAAGTATGGGAGAAGCTTGCTGATATTTTTGGAAAGACAGATGAGATGAGGGGACATCAAATAAAAAATGAGCTAATTTATCTAAGTCCAACGAGCTTTGAATCCCTGCAGCTATATTTCTCCAAGTTCAAAGCACTAGTTTTGCAGCTGAAACAGTGTGGTATCGAAAAGAAATATGATCAGCTCGTATTGGCCATCCTCTCGCAGCTGGGCCCTAATTATTCAGTGTTTTTTTCGACCTTCTATTCCACAAAACTGATAGCTCGAACCTGGAAGATGCCTAGCCTTGCAGATTTCATGGAATCTCTCACACAAGAACAGGACAAGCTGGTGATGATGGGCACCATCAAACCATCCAAATATCAAGCTTTGATTGTTGGAGATTCGAGGGTGGATTCAAAAAGCAAAAAGAAAGCTAAAAATCCACCTGAGCAAAAGAGAGACAAGAAACAGTCTCCGGAGGATCCACAAGGTCCCAAGAAGAACTACCAGAAGAAGAAAAACAAAAGTGAAATGAACAAGTTCGCATACTGCAATAAGGGAAATCACTCTGAAATATATTGTATGAAAAAGCAGATAGACATGCTGACCCAACTCCTGGAGAATAATGGCATCTCCCTTCCAGAAAGCTCAAAGAAGAGAGAAGGAGGATCAAGTTCAGATGATAGAGAGAGAGTTCATGCTCTAGTTGCTAGCATATCAAGCTCACCCAGTTTTATCATTGATTCTGGATCTTCAAGACACATGGTTTTGACTAAGGAGGCCTTCTCCTCACTGGACAAGTCGAAAGGACCATCTATAGTACTGGGAGATGACTCTCTCACTGAAAGTTTAGGCAAAGGAAGGATAGATCTTGATCATGGTCAGTTCAGCAATGTGTTGTATGTGCCTGGTCTTTCCTCCAACCTCCTATCAGTGTATCAGATGACCCACACTGGGTCTCCTAATAAGGTCATATTCTCCCCCGATGAAATTGAGATCATAGATATTTCAACTGGTAGAGTCATTACAAAAGGAATGGCGAATCATGCTCAAAAGGTATACATGTTCTCACACTTCCTACCTTACTCAAACCCCTCTGCTCTTCTGATTCATGCTAATGAAGCAAGCAAGATTTGGCATGAAAGATTTGGCCACCTAAACTACAAATATCTTTCTGATCTTAGTGAAAAAGAGATGGTCATAGGGTTTCCCAAGATAAAATTTTCCAAAGGAGTCTACCAAGGTTGTATCCTAGGAAAACACCAAGAGCACAAATTTGAGAGAGCTAGTCATGAGAGAACCTCTGCACCCCTCGAGCTGATCCACAGTGATGTTGCTGGTCCATTCCCTCATATTTCCATGAGTCAGGCCAAATATGCATTGACTTTCATTGATGACTTTTCTAGGTATTGCTGGGTTCACTTCCTGAAACACAAGTCTGAAGTTTTTGGCCTATTCAAAGTCTTTAAGGATTTGGTTGAAAACCAGTCTGGAAGGAAACTCAAGGCCCTTAGATCTGACAATGGTGGTGAGTATGTCAAGTCTGAGTTTATTAATTACTGTGCATATGCAGGTATTCAGATGCAACATTCTATCCCTTACACTATAGTAAAATGGTGTTGCTGAGAGGAAGAACAGATCACTGAAGGAGATGGCAACATGCATGATGGAGGCCAAAAATTTGCCACCAAAGTACTAGGCCGAAGCTATCAACTGTGCAGCCTATATTCAGAATAGAGTTCCTCATAAACAGCTTGATGGCATGACTCCCTTCGAAGCATGGAGTGGGCACAAGCCAGATGTGACCCATTTCAGGATTTTTGGCTCAAAGGCTTGGGCTAGAATTCCAACAGAGAAGACGAAGGCTTTGCAGCCCCAAAGCCAAGAGTGTACTTTTGTTGGATACTCTAAATATTCAAAAGGGTACAAGTTGATAAATTTGAGCACAAGCAAATCCTTCATCGAAAGGTGTGTTCAGTTTGAAGAAGAACCCCTTGCAACAGTGGAAGTTGGTGAAGCCTCTTCACCACCTGAACCTCAAGAAGTAAGTAAAGAGTTTGTTGAACATGCTGATTCTGATTTGTCTGATGGAGATGAGTTTATTGCAGACCCTAACAGCCATAAAAGGCCAAAATGGGCAGCCAAGACACTACATGTAGCAGGAGAGCTAGCTGGGGATCCCAATGACCCAAGGAGGACTAGATCTCAATTTGAGAGTGGTCTGTGCATGAAGGATCCTATGTTTTCTGAAAAATGATATTTGATGGTGGAGTCTGATCCTCAAACATATGAAGAAGCAGCAGGATATCCAAGATGGCAAACAACCATGAAGGAGGAGTTCAGCTCGCTCCAGAAGAGAAACACATGGGAGCTAGTGGATCTTCCCCCAGGGAGAAAACTAGTACAGTGTAAGTGGGTCTATAAGACCAAATTTGCTGCTGATGGTTCACCACTAAAGTACAAGGCCAGAGTGGTAGCCAAGGGATACTCATAGGTTCATGGCATAGATTACAATGAGACTTTTGCCCCAGTGGCAAAAATGGATTCCATCCGGCTAGCCTTAGCCATTGCAGCCTCAAGGCAATGGGAGGTACATCACATGGATGTAAAATGTGCATTCCTAAATGGAGATCTCACTGAGAAGATATATATGCAGCAGCCTCAAGGTTTTTCTACTAACCCTTCTCTTGTGTGCAGGTTGAGAAAGTCATTGTATGGGCTAAAGCAAGCCCCCAGGGCTTGGTATGCCAAGATCGATAGCTTCTTGCTATCACTGAATTTTGTTCGGTGAAAATCAGATCCAAATGTCTATTTGAAGTTAGTTAATGGTTCATTAATGATCATTGTGTTATATTTTGATGACCTCCTCATTACAGGAAGCTCACAGGCTGAGATTGCTTCCTTAAAAGGAGCTATGAACCAAGCCTTCTCCATGACAGATGTGGGGCTCTTAAGTCAATTTTTGGGGCTTGAGATTTCTCAAACCAAAGATGGAATCAAGGTGCAACAGTCCAAATATGCCTTGGACTTTCTGAACAAATTCAGAATGAAGGATTGAAAAGCAAGCAAAACTCCTTTCCTTTCAGGAGTGAAGCTGGAAGAAGCCAATTCTTCACCGATGGTAAACAATACACTGTATAGGAAATTGATTGGATGTTTGTTGTATTTGACACATACTAGACCTGATATTTGTTATGCATTAAGTGTGGCTTCTAGATTCATGGATCAGCCTCAAGATATCCATTGGAAAGTAGCCAAAAGGATCCTTAACTTTGTTCAGGGAACAAGGACACATGGGATCTTCTATAAAGCAAAATATGATCTTGATTTGATTGGATTTACTGATAGTGATTGGGCAGGTGATAGCACAGACAGAAAGTCCACATCAGGATATGTGTTCATGCTTGCAGAAGGGCCAATCAGCTGGTCAAGCAAGAAACAGAGTGCCATTGCACTCTCATCTACAGAAGCAGAGTACAGAGGAGTTGTTAATGCAGCAACTCAATGTTTATGGTTGCAGGGTTTACTTGGAGAGTGTGGCTTCGAACCAGAGTACTCAACTACCATCTACTATGATAACTAGAGTACCATTCGAATCTGCAAAGATCTAGTTCAGAAGCATAGAACCAGACACATTGAGATCCATATGCACTACATCAGAGAGCTTGTGCATGATGGCACCATTCACCTACTCTTCTATTTATCTTCAGAATATATCTTCACCAAATAATTTTGTGAGAAGACCTTCAGCAATCTTAAATCATTGCTGGGGATTTCTGATCATGCTTTGAAAGCATGAGTGAAGACAATATTCTACAATTTTGTTTTACAGTCCATGTTTAAGGGAGGATTTTCCCAAGTTGGTTTTGCCTATTTCCTTGTTTAAATGGACATGCAGTATGTAAAGGGTGACTAAGCCTTGTTTCTAGGCCCTATAATTTTCTGATATATTACTCATAAGTCAGGATTAAGGGGGGGTGTTAGAATAATCAACCCATAGTTTACCCATTTAGACATTAATTTAATTATTTCTGTCTTATTAGCCTAGTTCATGTGTCCCACCTTGTGCAAGTTGTCTTTTACCTATCCATAGTAGTCAAAATTGCCTCATTTGACTAATGTAACACATGGAAAATCCCAAGGAATCAAATCTTCTTTATTCCTGGCCTCCTAGGCACCCTTCTCCTTTTTCTGCTTTATTCCCTGCTTTTTTAGTGTTTTAAGGAAAATAGAAAAGCTAGACTAGGTGAGGTGAACTAGTTTTTTGTCCTCTTCATCCTCCACTCTTTTTTCCATGCAAAAGTATGTATGAGCTTCCATTCCACCACTCTTTAGCTTTCCTAAGCAATTTTTCTAATTCGTGAGCTCCATGACAGATTTGGGATCATCTTTTTACACCTATGGGGGATTTGCTTATTTTTAGTAAGCCTGCTTTATGCTAGATTCGAATTGCTCCTCATGCATTCAAATCCCTGATGTATGTTATTTATTCAGAAACCTATTTTATTACAAGGTTGGCTATTGTACACTGATTCAATATAGTTTAGTGTTCAACTCCAATTTTCAGTCTCTTTGTGAGTGATTTTGCATGATCAATTGTTAATTGTTGTGAGTAAAATTAATCTATCACCTGGTTCAATTTCCACACAGACTAGGAGGAGATGAGTGTCATATGGGAAAACAAACTAGTTCCAAGAAGTGGAACATACCTACGCTCAATTCAAGGATACATGTGTAGGATATCGACACTCGAGGAAAACCCCCTCCAGGTAAAAATAGGGAATCAAGCTGCAAAGGATATATAAAATGGCTCTCCATGGCTAGACATGAGACAAGCTCGGGCTATATGGCTGAAAATCAATGTCAGGGAAGCTAGCGTAAGGGTAAATAAGGAAAGCAAAGCTCATGATAATGCAATTACACAACATGACATAAGCAAGTCCTGAGGGAAATAGGCCAGAAAAAGATCAAGAGGAGTATGAGGCTCTTGAAAAATGTCATGGCAATACTTTACAATGGACTCCCACACCCTAAGGGAAAAAATGTCAGCATGGGCACCAAATGAAAATAAGGCGCTAACTAGGGTACACATGTAAGGTCAATCTCTACCACTCATATCATGCCACTTCTAAAACAGCCAGAAGGTTCCATGACATAATAGAGTGGGTTCGTACCTAAGGCTATAATGAAACAGTCATAAGGTCATGCAAAATGCAAATGGTGATGAAACCTAACCTATATGCCAATTTAGACATGATTCCTGAAATCGGCACTAACGGGTCCATCCAATGGCTAAAACGACACTCAAAAAGGTCTCCTACATCATAAATTAGTCCAAAAACGGTCCAAACTATACGAAAGGGGGTAAAAATTTTCAAAAATTTGAAAAATTTCCATAAATAGTAAATAATTAAAACATTTGAAACTTTTACCCATTTGAGCTTAGAACTTCAATATCGAATTCTAGGAGATCCAGTTGGCGGAATCCACTACCATTTTTTCCAGGTACTTACCCATGCTCTACTCTTTCATTTAGATGCAAATTTTGTCAAATTCCATGGTGTATTTGATTTTCTAAGCCATTCTAAGATAGTTTTGGGTAACTCTGGGCAGACCTGGGTTTACTTATGATGTCCCAACAATACCCCTAGCTCACTGGCCCTTTCGGCGACAGACCGCAGAGCGGCCTAAAGTCTCACCCGAAGTGATCTTATGGGTTGGCTGAAGACTCAAGTGTCCTCAACCAGGTTCTGTAGCATCCTAGTGCCTTGCGACTCTTCTTAACCAGTGGGATCTCTCTACGCAGCACTGTTCTCTCCTCCTCGCTGGCTCTATCAGGGGAATGACCCTTATCGCATCATAGTCTCTTGGGCGATGCGCACACGTTCCCTTCTACTCAGCCCTTTCCCCGCGATATCTCACACTGCATCTCCTCTGATGGTGCGGTATCACCTTTCTACACTGCGATATCTCTACGGTCAAAGTCAATATGAATCTTAGGGTCCAAGGCTTTCTCACTAGGTAGAGTAACTCTATTGACCTCCACAGGGTGTTGAACACTCTTACTTGAACTTTCACAGTTCAACACACTCAACCCTCAACTGTACCCAACTTGCTGAACTAAGTATAATGGGGTCACTTAACACCATAACTACTAACTCTTCTGCGTGAATCAAGCACTGATAAACTCATATTCAGGCACTCGATACATTACTTGCTTTTAACCTTCTGAGATGCTGTAAACTAAATGAGAACATACATACATTTACTAACTGATATACAACATTCATGTAACAGATAACAGATAGCAACTAAATAAAGCACAATCACATGAAATAGTCGCACAACACACAGATTTTATGTGGTTCATTTCCTAGGAAGGAAGCTACGTCCACAGGAACTAGTTTTTATATTATATCTTGAGAGAGTAAACACAATTCCGCTGCAACCTCATATGCAGCTTGAGATCTTCTCGGTAACTCCGCTCACATAGCCAGGAGCCCTTCTCTCCTAGATCTCTTCTCTTCCTATATTTCCTTCTTACAATATACTCTTCCTCTCTCTCTCTCTCTGTCAATCCCTGTGGATTGTTACATACATGCTCTATGAGATGGCTGCTGATTATGGTAAGATAACTACAGACTGAATAACAGAACCAGAGCTCGACTCTTCTATAACACAAAATAACGATGAGCTAACAGACTACTTGACTCTCAGACTGGCTAAGTGTCTGAAAAGTTAGCTAGCTAACCTTTTACAATACAAAATACATGCTTTTATAGGTGGCCCGAAGGTCTCGCCATTACAACACTGTGGGCTTGTCCCAATAGTAACCCAAAAAACCCTAACTATGACAGCCGGATTATCTGTACTTGAGCTGCCGCTTTCTGTCACACCACAGCTTCCTGCAATCTTCCACGCTTCCTGACGCTGATCATGGGTACCAACGCCGCTTCCTTGGTCTCTTCCCTTCTGTCCTTTGTATTCAATACCTCATCCCATTGCTCCTTTTCCATTAATGAGGGTAGCTGAGCCTTCCTGTCTACGTCACTGCCTTAAGTGCAGTGGGTGATCTCTCTCTTCTTGGTCGCGCAGATACCATTACCTTTGACTTACTCATTCCAAAACATCATCTTTTCCTGTAGCTGCGGGACCCTACTCCAACAGTCCCCTAACACTTACTTGTGGCTCGCCCCCGAGCCACTAACAGCTAGTTTCTCTTGTTGTAGCTTCTCCTTGGCTTCCTGCGAAGTCCTTGTAAGTTTCTCTCGAAGTCCTGCGACTTCTTTCTCCATAGATTCGACACACCCTTGTGCCTTTTCAAGCATAGCTTGACTAATGCTTGAGTCTTCTATAAACTTAGTTCATAGGTCTCTCTTATCTTTTTCGTAGACCAGCAGCTCTCTTAAGGATCTTGATCTTTTGAGAAGCCTTCCCCAGATATCCTTTCCTCTTTATTTGGGTTAGAAATCATGCTATAAGGAAGATATAAATCTGTATCTTCCATCCTTCTCGAAACATTTCATTCAGTCTATATCCTTTCATACGAAAGTGAAACAAACCATGAATTCCATTCTGAGAACAAGCCTTTGTCTGCACGCTGGAGTTCTTCTTGTTTGATTTGTTGTCCCGTTTCATTTTTCTTCTTAGCAAATCGCTCTAGGTATTCATGATGCCTATGATCTTCAGATTTTCATTTCTTTGCCTCGACAATCTCTTGTTCTTCTCTTAGCTGATCAGATAGGTCAACTGCCTTCTCCTGTTGCCTTCTTTTTCTCATTTTTACTTTCTTCTTGGCGGGAGATTTCTTCTCATCATTCTGCTGCTCTGCTTTCTTATCTTCAATGATCAGCTCGTCTTTCTTCTTCTCTTCAACAGAGACTTTGATGACATCTTCTACATCCTACGCTTGACTCCTCATCCTTGGTGGATGTCTGACCTATGATTTTCCTATTTTCACACCCTTGGGCAGCGTCGTCATAGCGGACATGAGGCCACCACTCTGGAATCATCTCACAATGTCTTCTAAAGGTTCCGTCTCAGACAGAAACCACTCGGTGTAGTACTCTAGACTGGCAATGGCTACAAAATTGGGGAGAACTAGCACTTTGTAACTGGAGTATCTCTGCACAAGGAAAATTCTACAAATTTCTCTATAGCTCTCAGACTCATAAAAGTAACCCTTCTGTATGAATGATCTCTGTTTTTATGCTAAAAGCGATAATCCCTGAAGCAACCGTCATCTCGACTAGACCCGTCGGCAGTATTAATTGCATGGACAAGACAACACCCATCGTTTCGATCCTCATTAATTGCTGAAATCCGATCAAATTTCCCTCGAATCGTGTGTGCAAGCGCCAGTCTCGTCGAATATTTTACCAAATCTGGAAAAAATCATTATACTATTGCCAAATCTAGGGCAATGTATATCTATCGTATCTATATTAACTGCTTGCCAGAAGGTGAAGTGACTGGCCTTCTGTCCATTTTCAAAACTGGCTACGTCGCATGGGGAAACATCGTATTCCTGCAATGCCACACCGCATCTCTTGCACATTTTTTTTTTCGCAAGCATCCTATGACTTGCACAAAATGAACCATCCTCTTGCAATTCCTTATACTTAGAATACCTGCCGGTGTAGACTAATTCCCAGTGCGATGCCTCCTTTCAACTACACTAGACATCTGCACTTCCATATTTGTCTGAGCTAGGGCTGAGAGGTGGAGTGCCTATCACTATAGAGCTTAAGCCTGTTGCTATTAATCAAAGTGGGAAGAAGCTCCCTGTTCAGTTTGCTGAGCTGAATGGCACCTCATTCTGTAACTTATTGTATCTGATAGGGTCCCAACCAATGCATCTTGAACTTCCCTGGAAACTTTACAAACTTGCTGTCATAGAGGAGCACGAGGTCTCTCGTCTGAAAAATCTTGATCTTTATATGCCTATCATGCCAAGATTTCTCGTGCGCCTTCTGGACTTTCTGATGGAATCCTGCGATGAATCTATCTTCCTCTAAGGCAAGCAGCTGCGCTAGTATTTCATTCATCGTGTCTGTATTAGCCATCCCAGTAATTTGAGCAATTCTGAAATTGGGAATAATACATTCCATAGGCATAACAGCCTCTTGTCCATACACCAAGCTGAAAGGTGTGTGTCCTGTAAGTTTCTTACATGTAGTCCTATAAGCCCATAATACAGCGTTAACCCTGAGGTTCCAATAATTTCTTTGGCTGTTACAGATCTTAGTAAGAGAATTTTCTAGAATCTTTTTAAAGGCCTCCACCATACCATTAGCTTGTGGGTGGTAGGGGGTGATCTTATGGTGCTGTATCTAGAATTCCTCCGTCAAGGCATCAATAGTGCGGTTTAGAAAATGGGTGCCTTGATCGCTCATCAAGATTACTGGACATCCAAATCTACTGATGATGTTTTAAAAAATGAACTGTGCAGCTGTAGCAGCGTCACAATTCCTTACTGCTTTGGCCTCTGCCCACCTGCTGAGGTATTCTGTTCCGATGATGATGTATCTCGCACTAGTTCGTTTTCTTGGTGGGTTGATAGGACCCACAAAATCTATAGCCCATTTGTCAAATGCTCATAGGGTAATCTGTGGTCGTAGAGGCATTTCATCTCTTCGCAAAGGTTTTCCTACCCTCTGGTAGATATCGCAACATCTGCAAAATTCCTTAGTATCCCTATGCAAAGTAGGCCACCATAATCCCGTGGTCAGGATTTTCTGCGCAGTCGGCTTTCCTGTGAAATGACCTCCTGCAGTACCTGAATGTGCTTCTCTGATAATGGCCTCCTTATCGTGCGGCGTAATGCATCTGAGCAAGACTTCGTTTGGACCTAACTTGTATAAATTTCCTGCAATCAAAGTGAACTCTACTGCTTTAATGACTACCTGCTTCTTTTGCTACTCAGTAAACTCAACAGGTTCCCGGGCCTGTAGTGAGAAAGTGAATAATATCAGCATAGTACTCATCTATGATCTAGATAGAAAACAATTGCACATTGGGCAAGTTGTCCTCTACATTACTTGGTTCTTCTCCTGAGTCTATTCATGATAGATGATCAGGTCTGGCATTCAATCTCCCTAGTTTGACAATAATTTCAAAATCATATTCCTGAAATAGGAGTAACCATCTGCGGATTCGTCCCCCTAACAATGGATTATTGACAAAGTACTTCAAAGCAGAATGGTTAGTGAACATCTTAAATGGGGCACCCAACAAGTAGTGCCTGAAATTCTGTAGAGCATACACCATGGATAATCCTTCTCTTGCTGTAGTGGTATAGTTCTTTTTTGCGGTGGATAGTTTTCTTCTTGAGTATGCGATAGGGTGATCAATACCCCCTTCTCCTGGCTGGGTTAAAACGATCCCCAGTGCAATGCCAGATGCATCCACATGTACATGAAATGGCTTGGTCTAGTCTAGAAATACTAAGATGGGTGTTGTAACCATCTTCTCTTTAATAGTGTCTAGACTTTTCTGGCATTCCTCACTCCATAGGAATTTTACATCTTTCTTTAATAGCTTTTCCATAGGTACTGTGATATTTGCATAACCCTTGATGAATTTTCTATAGTACCTGGTATGACCGAGCACTATCCTTAATTGCTTGACTGAGTTGGGTGATGGAAGATTTACAATGATGGCAATCTTTGTAGGATCTACCATCAAGCCTTGTCTACACACAATATGACCCAACAAAATACCAAATGGCACATAGAATATGCATTTCTTCAAGTTAAGAGAAATCTGATATTGCTTACATTTCTCTAACATTAGTCTTAAATATCCTATATGCTTGTCGATTAATCCAAATATAGTCCAGTCGTCAAAATAGACTTCTAAGAATTTATGGATGTATTCTTTAAATACAACAACTACTACTCTGGAAAAAATAGTTGGTGCATTCTTAAGACTGAAGGGAATTACCGTATACTGGAATGAGCCCCATTCTGTCGCAAAGGTGGTCTTATATCGATCTTCTTGATGGATTATGATCTGGTGATAGCCTGAAAATCCATCGGTGAAGGAGTAGACCTCCTGTCCTCCCACATTGTCTAATACTTCATCAGTAAAAGGTGTCGAAAATGGGTCATGAAGCGATGCATCGTTGAGTTTGCGCAAATCGACACAAATTCTGATTTCTCCTTTTGTTTTCTTCTCTTGCGTGACCATGGGACTAACCCATTTGCTTTATTCTACAGGTTCAATGATGCCTGCTGCTAGCATCTTATCGATCTCGTCCTTAAATTTTTCTTTATACCAAGGATTTAATCCATATGGATGCTGCTTAACTGGCCTAGCATCCTCTTTCAAAGGTATCCTCATTACTCCCAAATCTCCAACTATTCCCTTCATCTCTATGAAATTAGTGGGGAATAAGTCTTGGTAGTCGTGTAACAGATCTACAATGTGTCCTACCATTTCATCATCCCAATAGTCTCCAATAGAGGCAAACCTTGGTTCTGTGTCTGTGCCGACATTGATATTTTTAATCTTGATAGGCTCTGTGATAGCTGGGACATCTAACTTTGGTCCATCAACTTCGCGAGTCCCTTCTGACTCTGGAATGTTGATGCTGCGAGGATCCTCATCCTCATCCTCTAGTTCTACTACAAAGTTATAACACTCGAGTGCATATTCTAACTGGATGGCCCACTCAGGCTGAGTATGTACTGATAGGGTACAGTCCTCAAATATATTAATATTTATAACGTCTAAAGCCTAATTAATGCTGGGATACTCAGATTCAAAAGCGAAAGTGAGTTCAAATTTGTCTATCATAAGTGGCCATGTAATGGTTCCTCTGCGCAACTCGGTCTCAGTGTACCAATTCTTTGGAATTTGGTCTAAAGTGTGAATGAATAGGTGAACCCATTCATCCTTAGGAATGTTCGACCAGTTCTGTTCGCAAAGCTGAATGTGTGACATGGGGTCACTTTCTCCTGTATATTTTTGCTGAGAGCACTCCTTGTCATTAGAAAACCTGATCGCAATCAATCTCTTGAAGTAATCCCATGATGCGATATGTTATTTATGTGCATGCCACCATCTTGCAGGTGTGGCTCTTACTGCAAGGTCAATAGCTAACATCCTTTGCTCCTGAGGAATTTCCTGTTCAAACTAGTATAGAAAGTCGTTGACATCCGCTAATCCATCAAAGATGGAATATCCTTAATCTCTGTGCCAATCCATCGCAGTGACTTAGTCATAAACACACATCTGCGAGCTAAGACTTCATAAAGTCTATTCTGCTAGTTTTCTAGACCAACATTTGAATCCAATGCGCATGAGTTGTCGCATCGCCAACTAATGTTTCCTTCTGCAGTTGGGTTGATGTAATCACTCTGATTGGCGGTCATCTGATAGAGGCTCTCCATGTTACGCACCTCATCCTCTACTTAGATAGGTTCAATATATCTAGTACCTTGAAAAGGATCCAGTGGTGCGATGACCCGGATCTATGTATCCTCAAAGGTAATTTGTATTTTCTTTAAATCGATAACAGCCATGTTATCGATTTCCCAATCAATACCTAGTAGAGATGGATATGGTCTACTATCGCCAATGATTTCTATAACTTCAAAGTCCGTAAAGCTGCGAACTCCATCAACGTCAACTGGTACTTGCGGTAATCAACCTAATGGTGATACCCTCTATTGATTGGTTAAGTGCAGATGGATAGGCAATCTGGCTAACTTAGGGCTACCCATCTGTTCCCATGTCTGCTTAGTCAGAACACTAACTTCTGATCCTAAGTATAGGATTACCTCATCCATTTCAAATTCTTCGACTTGTGCTGTGAGTCACATCTCTCTTCCTGTTTTGGTATGGCCCATAATATTATGAACAGCACGCTGCGTACTGCTCATGGAAGAAGATGATTGGCATTGATCTATAATGCGCTGAAGCTCTCCGATAGATTTCTCATTTCTCACAAGTTTCAAGTAACTCCATAGGAAGGATTGTACACTTCCTGCCATCTCATCCTCATCGTACCTTCCTAATGTGGTAGTCTGCGATGTCTGCACAGGACTGGCACCACAAGGTGTTTGCTGCAGTACGCCCCTAGACGGCAGTACCTACGATCCTGATTGTGTAGGTTAATTAAAGAAAGTTTTAGATTCCTGAAATGTTTCTTTATTTTTCTGCAGGTCAAGTGGTGTTGATTTATTAGTAGCTTTATGCACCCACTCCAGACCTGTGTTCTTTTCGGTATCCTACAATGTCCCACTAGTGGAAGCACCGCTACAAGTCACAATGTTGACTCTTGGTTCTAGCTCTTTCTGCTCAGCAGAAATAAGCTGAATGTTCTGGTGTACTATTGGCTTAGGTTCTCTGATCTTGGCTAACTAGATCGGACACTCTTCTATAGGGTGATCATAATATTTGCAATAATTACATGTCGTAGTAGGGCTCTGACAGTCTCTAGCATAATGTCCTAGAACTCCACAGTTGTAACAAGTAATCAGTCCACAGCCACGGCCAAAGCCTTCACCATGGCCAAAGCCTCCTCCACGGCCTTGTCCTTTGAATCCTCCACCATGGCCAACATGAGCCGGTTCATGCTGTGGTCCTGCTACTAGACCCGGTGTCTCTAACTGGACTCTATACAAGTCATGTTTTCTTTCTAACATGAGATCGTAGGCTCTACAGTTATGTTCATCGTGTCCTACTAACTTGCAGAAGTTACAGTATAAGTTCTTAGGGGTCTATACATACTTCTAAAGTAAAGGGCATTGCTGAGGTGGATGTCCTCTTGTTCTGCAGAGTTCACACCATGGCCCTTGAGTTTGTGCTAAGGGGTTAGGAGCCCCGCTCACTAAGTATTCAACAAATACTGGATAGTTATCTTTCGTATGGACCTATCCTTTACACTTGATACACCATAGTTCTTGTGCAACCTCTTTTCCTTTCTTAATCTCATGCAGCTATAATATGAGATTTTCTAACTGGTTTTGCACGCTTGTCATTCCTTTACTGGTCTCAGCTAGAGGTGAAGCCTCTAGTTTCATTGCCATCTCCAACGCTTCATCTTGTGTATGGAGTCTCTGCTGCATTAGTGGAAGTCTGATGTGAGGGAGCAGTGCTGTAATAAACCATTCCTTATGCTGCTCCGGTGCAAACTCAAAGCTAACTTGGTCTATGAGAGCTTTAAATTTCTGATCAAAGTCCCATACTGACTCTGATGGTAGCTGTTTGATGTCTTTGAGTTCTGTGATACACTGCAACTCGGACTTAGGTTTCTTAAATTCTTTAATCATGGCAGTCCATACCTGTACAAGTGTTCTGGGTAGTGCCGAGGTATACTTCATATACCATGTTAAGGCTTGTTCCCTAAGTGTGGTGGCCAACTGTACAAGTTTAATATTATCATCTTGGATTCCTTGAATGGTACACACGGCTTCACATAGAAACCAATGTTGTTCTAGGTATTCTGCCCCTGTACCTTTAAAGGTAGGTAACTTCATGTCATCCCCCATTTTGTTTCTACGTGGTGGATGCTGATGTGCTGTGTTACTACCACTTAGAGGTGTAGGTGTAGGTGATGTAGCGGTAGTATGGACTATATGTTAACTACTATATGGAGTTCCTACGGGATTGTTCTGAGTCCCAGTTGCTTTCTGTGGGGTATACAGGTGGTAAGGGATAAGGGATACCCCCTTCTGTTCTTTCTATATTACTATGACTCTATTGTCTAGTATTATCTGAACTGTTTTCAAACACGGAAGATCTGAAATCTACTTTATATTTCTTTCCACTACATGTACATCCAATGTCATCAAAATCACTCTCAAACTCTTGTGACATTACACTTACTTAGCTTATTGATCTGAGACTATATCCATTGCTCCTTTTTCATGTAATAACATCTTAATGGACAATTTTAAAGAGTTTAGGTACTTACCGCGATATCCTTTGAAGAAGTACCGCTTGGCCTCACTGAAACTTTTTCTTTGATCAACTGCAAACTCTGTGACGAAGCCTTCTAGCACACTCACAAGCCAGAAGTCGATTGCTCATGAAATGGGATTGTCTATGCTCTTCATGGTGTGAATCAGCTCTGGTGTCCACACAATGTTCCTTTTCTTCTTGAAGATATTCTTATCCTTCAGCTTTGATAACCAGTCGTACAACTCATTTCCATAGGTCACAAAAAATATCGTATGGAGGTCTGTAAAGATATGTTTTTGTAACCAGTCCTCTGTACTCAACATAGGGCTCTTGTTTTCTGTCGCAGCAAATTCTTTTTCCTTAGACCCAACCCATTGGTTGAGTTATTCTTTAGTAGGATGCCAACAGAACATTAGCTCTGTAATGTGTTCAAAGCCAGCAATGGAACCATTTGTTGGGTAACTCTGGGCAGACCCAGGTTTACTTATGATGTCCCAACAATACCCCTAGCTCACTAGCCCTTTCGGCGACATACCGCAGAGCGGCCTAAAGTCTCACCTGAAGTGATATTATGGGTTAGCTGAAGACTCAAGTGTCCTCAACTAGGTTCTGTAGCATCCTAGTGCCTTGCGACTCTTCTTAACCAGCGGGATCTCTCTGTGCAGTGTTGTTCTCTCCTCCTCGCTGGCTCTGTCAGGGGAACAACCCTTATCGCATCATAGTCTCTTGGGCGATGCGCACAGGTTCCCTTCTACTCAACCCTTTTACTGCGATATCTCACACCGCAGCTCATCTGACGGTGTGATATCGCCTTTCTACACTGTGATATCTCTATGGTCAAACTCAATATGACTCTTAGGGTCCAAGGATTTCTCATTGGGTAGAGTAACTCTATTGACCTCCACAGGGTGTTGAACACTCTTACTTGAACTTTCCCAGTTCAACACACTAAACCCTCAACTGTACCCAACTTGCTGAACTAAGTATAATGGGGTCACTTAACACCGTAACTGCTAACTCTACTGCGTGAATTAAGCACTGATAAACTCATATGCAGGCACTCGATACATTACTTGCTTTTAACCTTCTAAGATGCTGTAAACTGAATGAGAACATACAAACATTTACTAACTGATATACAACATTCATGTAATAGATAACAGATAGCAACTAAATAAAGCACAATCACATGAAATAGTCGCACAACACACTGATTTTACGTGGTTCACCTCCCAGGAAGGAAGCTACATCCACAAGAACTGGTTTTTATATTATATCTTGAGAGAGTAAACATAGTTATGCTGCAACCTCATATGCAGCTTGAGATCTTCTGGGTAACTCCGCTCACACAGTCGGGAGCCCTTCTCTCCTAGATCTCTTCTCTTCCTATATTTCCTTCTTACAATATACTCTTCCACTCTCTCTCTCTCTCTCTCTCTCTCTCTCTCTCTCTCTCTCAATCCCTGCGGATTGTTACATACATTCTCTATGAGCCGGCTAATGATTACGATAAGATAACTACAGACTGAATAACAGAACCAGAGCTCGACTCTTCTATAATACAAAATAACAATGAGCTTGTTACCACCTAAGTTGTACTTAGTGGTTTTTTATCAAGTGAGCCCGGTGAACCGGACAGGGTTAACTTGTTCGGACTTCAAAAGACCTTTGGAAGTACTTCTGGGAAGTGCTCGTTGTATCATATCACATGTTCATACCCCATGCGGGAATTGCAATAAATGTTATAGCATGATAGTGTCTGTAAAAGACTCAGTCTCTTAGACTTCATTTGTCAATCCGATCAGCCCAGGGTGTTTTTTCCCTTGGTTATTATTG
>LPNX011006963.1:121113-131354 GCA_001517045.1 Pseudotsuga menziesii
AAATCAGTGGATTCTCAGC
The DNA here is from genome assembly GCA_001517045.1 of Pseudotsuga menziesii. Classification (NCBI taxonomy): domain Eukaryota; kingdom Viridiplantae; phylum Streptophyta; class Pinopsida; order Pinales; family Pinaceae; genus Pseudotsuga; species Pseudotsuga menziesii. The sequence continues at coordinate 121,133 of LPNX011006963.1, forward strand.
CGATTTGATTGAAATCAGTCAGATCTGAAGCAGAATGACTGGATCTAATGAATCCTTGACTGAAGGAGGTGATCAAATCATATCCAGAGTTGATCTTGAGCATCCTTTATGGGGAATTTCACCCTCCCTCTCTCCTCAACACATTTTGTCTCATCTGGATGAGTTTTGGGCCGATGTGTCAGTGTATGGGTTGATGTGTCAGCCAGATCAGGCCCTCGATTGACAAGTAGGCTCAGTTCAGCCTCATTTCTACATTGATGAACTCTCCATCAGTTGATTTCACTTGATTCCATGAGGAATTGCGCCCCCCTGGGCTGGATGGCATGCAAATTGTATAAATCCTGCTTGAGGCTCCCTCTTCCAAGCTAGTTAGAGCTAGACTGAAGGGCTTGCCATTGTAACTATGTACTAATTTTCATTTGTTGAAATAAAGAGAAGCTTTGGAGGCTCAATTGTGGAGTACCTTTCATGTGTGGATTGCCATTGTCTTGTTGCATTCGAGGTGAAACTGTTGTTTTTCCAATTTTTTGCACTTAATTATTGTCTTCCTGAATGGTTTCCGAAATCATAAGGATAGATCATTGTAAGTAAGCTTACTTACTTTCTATTTGCTGCATATGTTTGAATGAGTTAATACCTATATGTTAAATAAAGTTATTTGCATACTGTATCATCCCTTTCTCATATGTATCTTCAAATATAATAGTTCTATCTACAGGAGTTATGTTGTAGCTTACAGGTTTGCCGTGGATGGAAGATCTATGGTTCAGGTTTGATTCCAATGATTTCCAGTAGAGATTGCTAAGATCATGCCCCTTGTTTATTCTCTACCAAGTTCCCTCAGCAGATCTGCTTCAACAACAAGCACCTTTCTTCCCCTTTCTCTCCTTTAAAAATTATTAAACTTTCCTCAAACTGGTTACTTTAAAGGATTCTTATTAATATGATCTATCTCATCAGGTAAAACACACATAGATATAATTATAAATATCTCTTCCAATTTCTATATCTTAGCTTCATTTTGCATATAAATTTCAATCTCAAGAGATCTAGCCTAAAGTACCTTACTTTCGCAAGTAATTTAGTGGAAATTCATAGCTTGCTGTTAAGGTAGTTTCATTTTCTATTCAATAAGTTTATTATTCTGCAATATCAGTGCATTTTAATTGGCTGCACAAACAGTAAGGCAAGATCCCAAGGAAAGCTTGCTTTCCTTGGTTCCTTTTTCGTCGGTTTAGCTAGTTTAATTTCATTATTTTTTGAGATTAAGTAGGATGACCCAAAGGTACTCTTAAAGTGATTTTGGGAATTTTTTATTCTAACATGCTCACTTTCCTTTAGCAGGTATGACAGAGAAGAAAGCAAGGTTCTGTCCAAAGTGGCTTTTGGAGTGCTCAAATCCCCCCAGGGGTCTCTCTTTTGTCACAAAATTTGTAAAATTTTTGTATAACTATAAGATCTTGGTTTCAGCCTATATAAGGACCAAGAAATCACTGATTTATCAGTGCTTTGATATTGTAACCACTGTAATAAAATCATTCTTTGAATAGGCTCTTTCGAGCCCATTCCCCATCCCCCCTGGGGGGATTCGCGTCGGTGCCATTTTCGTCATTTTCTACTTATTTATTTTTCACTAGAATTGATATAATTTGTAGGGTAGTATAATTTATCTTGTTTTTTATTCAACACTCCATATCTTACATTTCAAAGTAATCATAATACTTACCCCACGATTTCCCGAGTGACCCGCAAGGGGAAAGAGATTTGTGGTAGAATTAATCAGAAAACCAGATTTGTGTAGTTGTTTTATTTTTCATATTTTTTTTATCATAAATTTAAAATTAACCCCTCCTCAATTCCCTGATTGAGATCCACTTGGATTGAAAGAGGTTCTTGGAGGCTTTTTTCTTTTAAACAAGAACACTTAGTTAAAACTTATTAAAATTTACAAGACTCAAGTGTGTATGCTCTGCACTTGGCTGTGGTTCATCCAATCAGTCAAGATGTATCAAAATAACTTGGGTGACTAGCATAATTAGGACTCAATCTCCCCAATTGAAAAACCATCAGGTGGAAATCCAACACCTCGATCGAACCTCTACGGTGACAAAATACCCAAAGGAAGCGGGAACTTACTGAAAAGTGACCTCGGGGTGCCAATCTTTGTCACACCCTAATGGGTGCGTTACGAACAATAGCCCCAGAAACTCCATTTCAGCCCACATATTCCTTGCGGGTAGTCGTAAAGGTTTTGTTTTGGACATACTCCAAGTACTCTCGGGTATATCTGGAGTCCCCCCTTAGCTTAATTTAATCAATTCACACTTCAATTTTAACTTAAAACATACAAAGATGCAATCGCAAAACATTCACTCCGAGCACATGCAAGCACATTGATCATTTTGATTTGACTCCATTCTAAGGCACTGGTCATTTTTGCTTTATATATATATATATATTGTGTATCAGCTTTGTGCTTTCGTGTGTTTATCTTCGTATCTTGTCATCTTTAATTGTTTATAGTTAAAATCTTCAAACTCCTAAATAACTGATTCAGTTTAACATCACCACACTAAGAAATCATCCTTAGTAACTTAATAGGGTCTACCCCCCTTGGCTTCGTTAAGAGTTGAGCCTAAATGGAGGAGTCAAGAACAAGGTGACAGCCTTGACTCGAGACTTGCCCCAAGGACACACCGAGTGGCTTGAATATTTCTGCCATGTGACCCAGGTGTGTGAAAGGTGGAAACACTTTTTGGCGCCGTTTGCCGAGGATAAATATTTTTATTCTCGAGTATGACTTAGCTTAACTTTTTTCTAAAACAACTAAAAAGATAAAAAACTTTTGATTGATCTAGTCTTTAAAAAACGTAAAAATTAAAACTTGATCCATCTGGCGACTCCACTATCTAACATCCCTTCAAGAATTTCTACCCAAAGAATCCATCGACAATTATTCAATCCTCTCCCTGATCTCGAAAGGTTTATTAGGGAAAGATTGAATAGGCAGACTTCTCGTAGAAACCTTGAAGTTTTAGGAGACGAATCCCTCTCAGATATCCATAACATATTTGTAGAGAGTCATACTTTCCAATCTCAAGAAATGACAGAATTTTTCAAACCCCTTGACTTTTCTTAGATAGTAGGTGCTCCTCATAACATTTCAAATGATGGAATCAAGAAGCTCCCCAGGTTTGAGGGCAATAATGCCATCACTTCCAAGTCTCACCTTAGAAAGTTCGAAAGGAACCTAGTCAGTTATTGCAATGATGCTTCCCACAACCATGATGATGTCAAAATGAAGCTCTTTGATTTATCCTTAGAGGATGATGCTGCGGAATGGTATGAAAACCTTGGTGATGATTCATATAAAACCCTTAATGAATTCCTAGTAGGTTTTAAGAAGAAGTGATGGGGAAAAGAAAGAACCAAGACATTTGCTTGCTACCATTCATAATATAAAGAAGATGGAGAATGAAACCATAGATGAATTTAATACTAAGTTCGGGCGTGTGGTTGCGGATCTCCCTCGAGACATCAAGCCAAGTGATGCCTCCATCTTGATATCCTACATCGAAGCTTTCACTGGTGATTTGAGATACCAATCAAGGGATAAAGATCCGGTTGATCTAAAAACTGCTCAAGATCTGGCCGAGAAAATAGAAAGGAATATGCAATCTTCGGGCAAGTCCAACATTCCAGGTTACACTAGGGGAAATACTTCGTTCAACAAAGAAAAGGGAAAGGCTGTTTAATTAGAGGAAAAGGAAACCTCTAAAGACCCCATGGAAAAAATAGCTAGCATGCTTGAAAAAGTGTTGACTAGTCAGGACCAATTCATGACAAAAATCCAAAACAGAATAGTCACAATGGAGAGAAATAGTGGACCTAGGAATTTTCAGCCAAAACAGAATCAAGTGTATCAAAAGAAGTTTCCTTAGCAAGAGCGTAGGATTCCAAACCAGTTAGACTCAACTAGCCTGGTAGAAGAAGTAATTCCATGGTGTACACCTTGTGAGCAATTCCACCCAGAAAGTACTTGCTACATAGCAAACCAGATTATAGAACATGGGATGGCAGAGGTCATTAATCAGGAAACAACATCAAGTGAGTCTGATCATGTGTACATGGTAGGGCGAACCTACCCTCTATCAAACCAGCATTGGCAGCAGGCCACGGACTATGGTTTCGAGAAGGATCTCCTGTCTAACTTTTATGGTACAATGCCTCCTCCCGAGGAAATTAAGGAAAAGAAGGATGCTAGGTTCAAGGGAGCTGTGCATCAAAGGAGAGAAGAGCAATCACCGTCTAAACAGTACAAGCAAAAGGTAACCACTCCTTCCCTCCCAGATCCTCCTATTGTCCCTGAGTCAAATATTGATATGGGAGAATGGATAAGTAATGCTAAAATTCATGTTTTTGTAACTGATGTCCTTAAGATTCTAGGTCAAAAGTAAAAATTATTGAAAGCCTTAGAGGATAGCAAAAGAGAAGCTCATAAAATTATTGAGGAGGATCCCCTTCCTAATAATAATGCTATATTTGAAGCTGAACTTATCGAACCTATAGATATTCCCATAATCCTCAACAGCATTGATCCGAGGAGAGAAGATCACCCACCTTTCTATGTCTCCCTTTTAGTTGATAAACTTCTCATTCATAATTGTATGTTAGATTCGGGTGCTTCATCAAATGTTATGACTAGAAAAGTAATGGAGCAGCTAAATCTAAGGGTCACCCGACCCTACCACAATGTTTGTGCCATGGACGCAAGAGAAGTTGAAGTGGTAGGGATAATATTAAATTTATAGGTCAAGTTAGCTAAGTATCCAGATATCGACATGACGATGGATGTGGTGGTAATAGATGTCCCAGATAATTGGGGTATGTTGCTATAAATTTCACCACACCTTGGGGTACTTATAAATTTCTAAGAATGCCGTTTGGCTTATTGAATGCGGGTGCCACCTTCCAAAAAGCCATGGATTTTGCCTTCAAAGAACTTATAGGCAAAATAATTGAAATATATCAGGATGACTTAACTGTGTTTTCAAAAGAAAGAGCTGAACACATAAGTCATCTTAGGCATGTTTTTATAATATGTCGGAAATATGGTATTTCCTTGAATCCCGCCAAGTCAATATTTGGATTTGACGAAGGCAAGTTGTTGGGGCACATCATTTCTAAAGATGGTGTCAGGGTTGATCCTGAGAGAGTCGAAGATATTAAGAAAGTCCCCTTGCCTCACAATCTAAAAGCTCTCCAGTCCTTTAATGGTCAAATCAATTTCATAAGAAGATTCATCCCAAACTTAGCAGAATTAATGAAACCTCTACAAAAGCTATTGAAGAAAGATGCTAAGTTTAAGTGGACAGATGAAGGGAAAGATGCATTCAAGTCCATAAAAAATGCCATATCCATGTCCCCGGTCTTGATTAGCCCTAATTATTCCAAAGAGTTCGAAATATTTTCCTTTGCCTCAGAATACACCATTTCTGGTGTTTTACTTCAAAAGAATAAGGAGGGACAAGAGAAACCCATAGCCTTTATGAGTAGAGCCTTACAAAATTCAGAATTGAAGTATACCACGATGGAGAAACAGGCCTATGCTCTTGTCAAGTCCCTTAAACATTTCAGAACTTATATAGGTTACTCCAAAATCATTGGATATGTACCCCATGTAGCTGTCAAGGATATCATGTCTCAGCAAGACTGTTTAGGAGTCAGGGGTAAGTGGGTTTCAAAAATTCAGGAATATGATTTGGAGATAAGACCTACTAAATTAATCAATGGACAGGGTCTTGCAAAGATGTTGACCCAAGGAAATGAGGAGGCTTTAGGAATAATATGCCAGAGCAGCAATTCAAAGCAAAGTGTATCAGATGAGTTTCAGAGATTGGAGCAGCACCCCTGGTACACCGACATCATATTTTTCCTCCGCAACCTTACATGCCCCGATCACTTACTGGGTCATAAAAGAAGGGAATTAAGGTTAAAGGCAACTAAGTATTGCTTGACCAAAGATGGTTTGGGTTGGAGAAACCCAGATGGTTTGATACTTAGATGTGTCGATGAACCTGAGTCCAAGAAACTCATGGTTGTTTTCCATTCAGGATTTTGTGGTGGACATTTTGTAGCTAAAACAACCGCCCACAAAAATCTTAGAGAAGGCTACTATTGGCCAAACCTATTTTCAGATGTGCACAAGGTTGTCAAAGCTTGCCCCCAGTGTCAGTTATTCACCAGAAAGCAACAAATGAAATCTTTGCCTCTAAATCCAATAGTAGTCCAAGTCCCTTTTCAGCAATGGGGCCTTGAATTCATCGGCAAGTTCAAGGATAACTCAAGCAATGGTTATTCTTGGATTCTTACCGCCATAGATTATTTTACCAAGTGGGTAGAGGCGATACCCACCAAAAAGGCAACTGATGCCATAGTCATGGATTTCCTAGAAGACAAAATCATCACAAGATTTGGTGTGCCAGCTAGAATAATCACGGATAATGGCCCATGCTTTGTTTCTTATGAGATGTCGTCTTTCTGTTTCAAGTACGACATTATCCTATCTCACTCATCTAATTACTATCCCCAAGGAAATGGTCTAGCGAAATCAAGTAACAAGAACTTAATGACCATAATCAAAAAAATTGTGGGCGACAATAAGAAGGCATGGGATAAAAAAATCAAATTGGCATTATGGGCTGACAGGATCACTAAGAAAAGTTCAACAGGGAGGAGCCCTTTTGAACTATTCTATGGCCTTGATGTCACCTTACCATTCCATCTAAAGCTTCCAGTTTATCAGCTCCAGACATTTAGCTCATATCAGGAGGCCATCCAGAATAGAATAAACCAATTAATCGAGCTAGATGAGAGTAGAAGAGACTCTCTTGACCATAGTATCAAGAATTCAGACAAGGTCAAGAGAGCCTTTGATAAATATACCTGGCCAAGTTCCTTCCAAGTAGGTGACACGGTTCTATGTTGGGACAAACAACGGGAAAATCCTGGGAAACATGGAAAGCTCGACAGCCTATGGTTGGGACCATACATCATCGATGAAATAGTAGGAACGAACTCCTTCTATCTAAATGAATTGGAAGGAGAAAGATTGAGCTTACCAGTGAATGGTTTGCTCCTCAAGCTGTTTTTCACCAAGACAGTTTGATGCCTTTAGTGGCATCGGTGGTTTCAGGGCCAATTTCTAAACCTTGCCCTGCATGTATTTCTAAATTGTATATATCATATTGTTGTATCATTGATATTGTTGTATTATAGTTATGTTGTACCATGTTGAAAATTTTCCTTTGTATATTAGTTTTTGTAAAATATTCCTTTTTGCATATTATAGATTAATCATGTACATTAGTTTGTTTTCATGGCTAATTTTTTCTTATATATATATATATGTTACTGACAAACTCTAATTGCCTTGCAGGAACCAGAGATTCCAGACTTCTCGCATCCTCTCCTTTGAACAGAAGATCAGTCAGAGAATGTGTCCCAGATGGATCCAGAATGCTACCACCTAAGTTTTACTTAGTGGTTTTTAATCAAGTGAGCCTGGTGAACTGGACAGGGTCAACTTGTTCGGACTTCAAAATACCTTTGGAAGTACTTCTGGGAAGTGCTTGTTGTATCATATCACATGTTCATACCCTATGGGGGAATTGTAATAAATGTTCTAGCATGATAGTGTCTGTAAAAGACTCGGTCTCTTAGACTTCATTTGTAAATCCGATCAGCCTAGGGTGTTTTTTCCCTTGGTTATTATTGGTTGTTGAATAAACGACTGATAATTTCTGAGTTTTTCACTCCATACCTCCAAATTTGGGGTGGTTGGCTTGGCATTTGGGCCTATTGAGGTTATTAGAGTCTATGTGTCAATGTATAAGCATGCTAGACATCATTTTTGAGTCATATGAACGTGTCTAAGCCCCCCTAGGTGTTTTTCAATTTTTCAATTTTTTAGTTTTTTCAGTGTTTTTTATTAAATTTTAATTTTTCCAAAACTTAGGCTATTTTTTAATAGTTTAATTGGATAAATTGATTTTGTAATAAAAGTGGTCCAAATAATCAATTTCAGTCATGTAGGTGCTCATTTTCAAGCTAAGAGCACCATGTAAACCCATGGACCCACTATTTCCTAGTTTTGAGTGATTTTCCATCACTCAGGTCAGAAAGCCCCAAAAATCAATTATTGATTATTTTAATTAATAAATTGATGAATAATGGAGCAAATCCAAAATCAATAAATCAGTGGATTCTCGGCCAATTTGATTGAAATCAGTCAGATCTGAAGCAGATTGACTGGATCTGACAAATACTTGACTGAAGGAGGTGATCAAATCATATCTAGAGTTGATCGTGAGCATCCTTTATGGGGAATTTCGCCCTCCCTCTCTCCTCAACACGTTTTGGCTCATCTGGATGAGTTTTGGGACGATGTGTCAGTGTATGGGTTGATGTGTCAGCCAGATCAGGCCCCCAGTTGACAAGTACGCTCAATTCAGCCTTAGTTCTGCATTGATGAACTCTCCATCAGTTGATTTCACTTGATTCCATGAGGAATTGCACCCCCCCTGGGCTGGATGGCCTGCAAATTGTATAAATCCTGCTTGAGGCTCCCTCTTCCAAGCTAGTTAGAGTTGGACTGAAGGGCTTGCCATTGTAACTGTGTACTGATTTTCATTTGTTGAAATAAAGAGAAGCTTTGGAGGCTCAATTGTGGAGTACCTTTCATATGTGGATTGCCATTGTCTTGCTGCATTCGAGGTGAAACTGCTATTTTTCCAATTTTTTGCACTTAATTATTGTCTTCCTGAATGGTTTCTGAAATCATAAAGATAAATCATTGTAAGTAAGCTTACTTACTTTCTATTTTCTGCATATGTTTGAATGAGTTAATACCTGTATGTTAAATAAGGTTATTTGCATACTGTATCATCCCTTTCTCATATGTATCTTCAGATTTGATAATTCTGTCTGCAGGAGTTGTGTTGTAGCTTACAGGTTTTCCGTGGCTGGAAGATCTATGGTTCAGGTTTGATTCCATTGATTTCCAGTAGATATTGGTAAGATCATGCCCCTTGGTGCTTCTCTACCAAGTTCCCTCAGCAGATCTGCTTCAACAACAAGCACCTTTCTTCCCCTTTCTCTCCTTTAAAAATTATTAAACTTTCCTCAAACTGGTTACTTTAAAGGCTTCTTATTAATCTGATATATCTCATCAGGAAAAACACACATAGATCTAATTAGCAATATCCCTTCCAATTTCTATATCTCAGCTTCATTTTGCATATAAAGTTCAATCTCAGGAGATCTAGCCTAAAGTACCTTACTTTCACAAGTAATTTAGTGAAAATTCATAGCTTGCTGTTAAGGTAGTTTCATTTGTTGTTCAATAAGTTTAATATTCTGCAATATCAGTGCATTTTAATTGGCTGCACAAACAGCAAGCCAATATCCCAAGGAAAGCTTGCTTGCCTTGGTTCCTTTTTCGTCGGTTTAGCTAGTTTAATTTCATTATTTTTTGAGATAAAGTAGGATGACCCAAAGGTACTCTTAAAGTGATTCTGGGAATTTTTTATTCTAACATGCTTGATTTTATTTATCAGGTATGCAAGAGAATAAAGGAAGCTGCTGTCCAAAGTGGCTTTTGGAGCGCTCAAATCCCCCCAGGGGTCTCTCTTTTGTCACAAAATTTGTAAAATTTTTGTATAACTGTAAGATCTTGGTTTCAGCCTGTATAAGGACCAATAAAGCACTGATTTATCAGTGATTTTATATTGTAACCTCTGTAATAAAATCATTCTTTGAATAGGCTCTTTCGAGGCCATTCCCCATCCCCCCTGGGGGGATTCGCGTCGATGCCATTTTTGTCATTTTCTGCTTATTTTTTTTTCACTAGAATTGATCTGATTTATAGGGTAGTATACTTTATCTTTTTTTTTATTCCATACTCCATATATTACATTTCAAAGTAATCATAATACTTACCCCACGATTTCCCGAGTGACCCACAAGGGGAAAGAGATTCGTGGTAGGATTAATCAGAAAACCATATTTGTGTAGTTGTTTTATTTTTCATCTTTTGTTTATCAGAAATTTAAAATTAACCCCTCCTCGATTCCTCGATTGAGATCCACTTGGATCGAAAGAGGTTCTTGGAGGCTTTTTTCTTTTAAACAAGAACACTTAGTTAAAACTTATTAAAATTTAC
>LPNX011006963.1:131413-208068 GCA_001517045.1 Pseudotsuga menziesii
GATCAGTCAAGTTGTATCAAAAGCACTTGAGTGACTAGCATAATTAGGACTCACTCTCCCCAATTGACAAACCATCAGGTGGAAATCCAACACCTCGATCGAACCTCTACGGTGGCAAGAAACCCAAAGGAAGCGGGAACTTACTGAAAAGTGACCTTGAGGCACCGATCTCTGTCACACCCTAATGGGTGCGTTACGAACAATAGCCCCAGAGACTCCATTTCATCCCACATATTCCTTGCGGGTAACCGTAAAGGTTTTGTTTTGGACATACTCCAAGTACTCTCGGGTATATCTGGAGTCCCCCCTTAACTTAATTTAATCAATTCATACTTCAATTTTAACTTAAAACATACCAAGATGCAATCGCAAAACATTCACTCCGAGCACATGCAAGCACATTGATCATTTTGATTTGACTCCATTCTAAGGCAATGGCCATTTTTGCTTTATATATATATATATATATATATTGTGTATCAGCTTTGTGCTTTCATGTGTTTATCTTCATATCTTGTCATCTTTAATTGTTTATAGTTAAAATATTCAAACTCCTAAATAACTGATTCAGTTTAACATCACCACACTAAGAAATCATCCTTAGTAACTTAATAGGGTCTACCCCCCTTGGCTTCGTTAGGAGTTGAGCCTAAACAGAGGAGTCAAGAACAAGGTGACAGCCTTGACTCGAGACTTGCCCCCAAGGACACACCAAGTGGCTTGAATATTTCTGCCACGTGACCTAGGTGTGTGAAAGGAGACAACACTTTTTATATTATATCTTGAGAGAGTAAACACAGTTCCGCTGCAACCTCATATGCAGCTTGAGATATTCTGGGTAACTCCGCTCACACAGTCGGGAGCCCTTCTCTCCTAGATCTCTTCTCTTCCTATATTGCCTTCTTACAATATACTCTTCCTCTCTCTCTCTCTCTCTCTCTCTCTATCAATCCCTGCAGTTTGTTACATACATGCTCTATGAGCCGGCTGCTGATTACGGTAAGATAACTACAGACTGAATAACAAAACCAGAGTTTGACTCTTCTATAATACAAAATAACGATGAGCTAATAGACTACTTGAATCTCAGACTGGCTAAGTGTCTAAACAGTTAGCTAGCTAACCTTTTACAATACAAAATACATGCTTTTATAGGCAGCTCAAAGGTCTCTCCATTACAACACTGTGGGCCTGTCCCAATAGTAACCCAAAAAACCCTAACTGTGACAGATGGCTTATCTGTACTTGAGCTGCCACTTTCCGTCACACCACAGTTTCCTGCAGTCTTCCATGCTTCCCAGCACCGATTGTGGGTACCAGTGCCACTTTCTTGGTCTCTTCCCTTCTGTCCTTTGTCTTCAATACCTCGGCCCGTTTCTCCTTTTCCATTAATGAGGGTAGCTGAGCCCTCCTGTCTATGCCGCTGCCTTAAGTGCAGTGGGTGAGCTCTCTCTTCTTGGCCGCTCAGGTACTGTTACCTTTGAATTACTCGTTCCAAAACAACAGCTTTTCCTGTAGCTGCGGGACCCTACTCCAATAGTCCCCTAACACTTACTTGTGGCTCGCCCCTGAGCCACTAACATCTGGTTTCTCTTGCTGTAGCTTCTCCTTGGCTTCCTGTGAAGTCCTTGTAAGTTTCTCTCGAAGTAGTCAACGATGACTATTCCAACAGATGACTACTCCAATAGATAGGCACCACGTCCCACACAAAAATCGATGGTTTTTCCATGTATAGGGTTGGATATATGCGGAAAATTCCCCCAAAGCTGCGTAGATATGCGGTTGTTTGGAAAACAGTCGTGTATGCAGCCGCACTTAAGGTTTTTCAAGTGTTCTAATGGACAAAATTCATTTTTTTTGTGCAATATGGTCCTAGAATGGAGAGAACATGAACATGGTGATGTAGAAGAGACAGTAAGAGCAGATCTAATTGCTCAACAAGCATTACGTGCATGTGGGATTTACAAATTTTGGTGTCTTGGTGGCTTAAGAGCCAAACCAGGACTACTGCAGAGCCATCCGCTTGAGGATAGTAAGACGAGGAATGCTCTTGTTTGTACCCTAACTTTGATGCCAACTCTTCCATCATACAAATCTGAAAGTGTGAGCCATGGTCAGTGAAAAGCTCTTTCAGAATTCTGAACCGAGTTATAATCTAGTTGAATATGAAGTGCGCGGCTGTCTCACCGTCAGATTTAATTGTAGGCATAGCCTCAGCCCATTTCATGAAGTAGTCGACATCCACTATGATATGATGATGCCCCCTAGCTGAAGTTGGGCTGCAATCCATAAAATCAAGCCCCCACTTAGTGAAGGGACCGGCGGTGATGATGGGATGTAACGAGGCAGGTTTCGAGTGCATATTTCGTGAAAACACCTGGCAAGGGTGGCACCTCTTGACCGCATCTACACAATCCTTAAAGATCAACGGCCTGAAATAACCCGCTCTTAATATTTTTTGGGGTGTAGAAAGCCCAGATAAATGACCACCACATGCCCCTCCATGGAAATCATTCAACACTACCTCAGCTTCTTCATGAGTTAAACAATGACGTAAAATGGAATCTACCGCACGGTGGTATAAAGTGTTATCCACTACAAGGTAATTCTTAGACACATGACGTAACCATCGGCATTCATCTCGTGAGAGGTGAGTAGGGACCTTCAATGTTTGTAAATATATAATGATATCCCCATACCATGGGTCTAAGGTTGAGACTAAGAAGATGTGCTCATCAATAAATGTATCTTCACAAACCAACTCCTCGGCCTCGCTTGGGAAATCCGATATAAGCTCCACAAAAATTAACGATTTCTTCGATTTTGCCGAAACAAACTTGAGGTCGAAATCTTGCAGGATGACAATCCATTTATTATATTTTCCCCCAATCATCCTTCAAGTGAGGATGAATTGAAATGGATTGACATGGGCTAGAAACAAGGTCTGGCAAAGGAGAATATAATGTCTCAACCATTGAACCGCATGTACAGTAGCTAAGGCAAGCTTCTCAACATGGGAATAATGAATCTCCGCGTCAATAAGATTCTAGCTCAGATAGTATATGACATGCTCTTGGATCTCCTCATCCTCTTGAACCAAAACCATACCAATCACCTCCATGGATGCGGCCACATAAAGTAGAAAATCACGGCTAAAGTCTGGGGGACTAATCACCGAGGCCGATGCTAGGGATCGCTTGAGTGCATCAAAAGACTCCTGGGCTCACTCATCCCAACAAAAGGTCGTGTCCTTCTTCAAAAGACGCATGAAGCCTCTATTCAAATTGACAAAATTGACAATGAATCTCCGTAAGAAGTTTTCCATGCCTTGCAAACATTGAAGATGGCGAATATGCTTCGGGGTAGACAACTGAAGTATTGCCTCAACCTTCAAAGGGTCGAATCTTATACCCTCTTTAGAGACAATGAATCCTAATAAGCGACTTAAATTCACACAAAAGATTCCCTTGTGAGGATTTAACCTGACCATATAATGGCAGCACCTTTCGAATTCCAATCTCAAATGATAGGAATGATGCATTCTCATACGAGAATGAGAAGCAAGGTCATGCAAAAACACTTCGATAATCGATTTGAGATCATGGAAAATCAAGGTCATTGCCCACTGAAAAGTAGCTCCGGCGTTCTTAAGGCCAAAAGGCATTTTTCGATATGCAAAAGTTCCCCAAGGACAAATAAATGCGGTCTTATGTTGGTCCTCAGGTTTAATTTGTATCTGATTATATCCAGAAAAGCCGTCCATAAAGGAGAAAACCTTGCTACCTGCACACTCATCCAAAATCTGATCAATAAATGGTGTGGGGAAATTTTCCTTAGGATAGGCATGATTCAAATCATGGAAATCAGTTTATATGTGGATCACTCCCTACTTCTTATCAACCAAAATGGAGTTTGAAACCCACCCTGTCAAGGGAACATGATAGATAAAATTAGCTTTCAACAGTTTCTCTATCTCTGCCTTAATCATGGGTGCTTTCCTAGGATTCACCGCATGCAAATGTTGTCGAACAGACTTAGCATTGGGATAAGTCTTAATCTCATGTTCAACAATGCGAGGGTCGATACCTGACATTTCATTGTAAGACCAAGCGAAGATATCACGAAATTATTTAAACAGCTCGGTGTATTCTTGAATCTCAGCATGGGAACATTCTACCCCAATATAGACATTCTCTATCCTGCCAGGATTGTGAGAGATATTGATAGGAATCGTTGGAGATATATTTTCCATGTTCCCATCAGCCATCAGATTAGGAGAGCTTAAAGGAACCATGGGACTACCAATTCTCTCACTAAGAACCTCCCTAAAGTCCTCATGCTCCAAGCAGTCAAGCTCAGGAAGAAAGTAAGATCTATGATGGAGCTCTTCCCATGGTGGCTTAACTCTTGACATGGCTTCAATAATCACTTCATCTGAAGCAAAAACACTATCAAGGCAGTCGTGTGTGTGAGAAGACTGTACTACCCATGCAGGTAGCACATAAGGGTCCTCCTCCTCCATCCAAAAAGAGGAAGGAATTAGCTTTGCAACACACTCAAGATTAGCTTGATAAGATACCATAGTTTCAAGCAAAGACACGTCTATCACGATGGGCTCACTCGAAGTGCTCAGCGTAGGAAGAATCCAAGGATCTTCCATATGACTCGTGTGAAAAGACACTGATCTCACAGATGTCGAAGCCTCACCGAAACTAGACCCTATCATAAGAATAGGTGCGGGGAAACTAAAACTTCCCATGAGGGATGGATACATGCCCACACCCACACTCCCAGTTGTCGGCTGAGAGTGCTCTACAATCGGGATCGAAGCTCCCGAAGATGCGGTAGCTGACAAATTCTTGGATGATGTTTGATCAATCGTAACTATCTTTCTGTTAAATGGAAAGCATACAACGCAAAATAGTGAAGAAGCTATGTCTTGCATACTGTACATCCAACTCCTACCCAGCAAGAGATTGTAGTTAAGGGGTGCATCAACCACCTCCACCTCTATTGCAATGGTCTTTCCTCCCAAATGGAATTTAAGGGAAGGAAGGATCCCATGTGGCCTAAACAATCTCCCATCAAACGCAGTTAACATGGTCACTGATTTAGACAACTCAGGGGAACCTAAACCCTTCCAACATGATAAACACATCACAGAAGTAGCAGCACCTTCGTCAATCATAGTGTGCTTGACGGTCATGTTAAGACATTCTACGTGAATCAAAAGAGACACATAGTAAGGCAAGCGAGGCTGAAGTCCTGTGGTTTCAAATTTAATCACGGAGGAAAAATTATCCTCATTCACACCAAGGGAAGAAATCAAAGCCTTCCTTTGCGAATGACAATTCTGAAGTACTTCTAGTATAGACATTGCACAAGGAGTGACATTAGGATTGTGCCCTGAATGCTTGACAACAGAATAGTTCTAGGCGGCTCGGGCATTAGGATTGTGCCCTGAATGCTTAAGGAATCCCTTAGGAATGCGAGGTGTAGCTTCAGGTTTATCCATAGGTTTTTGAATATGTAACGGAGTCCCTGGTGGATCAGGCTCCTTTCTTGGGCTAGGTTGTGATGAACCATAGTCCTTCGCATGGGTCACAACTTTCACAGCACGTACCATGTTAATGCAACCACAACCACTACCCTCCAATGGATCTTGATCACCACTAGACTAATCATGGGTCCTTGAGTTCATATTTTTATTGTGAGGTAAAGGGTTAGTAAGCACAGTTGGGCCCTATTCCAAAAACCTTGAGGCTTCATTGATATGAGGGCACAAGTAAGTGAGGTGATATTCCTTACACAACTTGCAAGGAAATTTAACCTTACATTTATCTTTCTTGTCCCCCCCAGCATTACGGGAATTCTTGTCATTATTATTATCATTTTCATTCCTATTCCCACCCTTACGATTGTTCTTACCCTTGTTTTTATTTCGTCCAGGCTGCTGGTTACCCTTCTGGTTCGACGATTGCACCGAAAGCACACTTACCATTTGGGTGGTTTGGGACGAAGCCATGGCTTGTCCCAAACCAGATTGGTTGATTGACAATTGACTAACTTGTTTTACGACCGAATCCAGAGTTCTAGCACTCCCACAACCAACAATTCCATTGGCATGTGGTCCAGGTTTAACTTTAGGGTCAAAACTAGAACACGGAGCATTGGGAATGATCTCATATAACAAACCGGATTGAGCATAAGCCAAATCCAGTTCCTGTGCCCTAAAAATGGCTTGTTCCTCATTTTTCACTCTGGATGTAGAAACATCCTTCGCTATATAAGGCAATAACGACTTAAGGAACCATTCGAGGAGGAATTTTGGTGGTATAAAGGATTTAATCAACCTCTTCTGTCTACGCCACTCTTGGATATGATCCGAGATATGTGTGGCTTTATCTTACCGAAATGTCAACAAGAGTTATGTACCAACGTCATAATGCACTGGTAGCTAGAAGTGGTTAAGAAAAGTCATTTCTAAGTCATCAAACAAAGTGGATGCCCCCCTAGGTAGCTCTATATACCATTTCACGACAGGCCCTGTAAGGGTGTGTTGAAATAACCTTAAACGGATTGATTCTTGGTGTAAGGAATTTGAAGAGCACCATAGGTGAAAGGTAGTAACATGTTCATTCAGATATTCTCCGGATTTGCCCTCGAATTTAGGTATGTCCGAGGGAAGCTTAGTATGGACAGCCGGCCAAGCCAGGTCATGAGCTACATGATTGTTCGTCAATCTCTACAAGTCAGGAAGATTTTTCGTTGTGAGGAAAGGGAGCCTAGGATGAGTAGGTCGATGGGATGCTCCCTGATAGTTCTGATTCACATAGGTTTGATTACTGTAACCACCATGGCCTTGGCCATAGTGCCCTCCTCTTGTTTGACACATATAGGGTGGCATGGAAGCACCATAGTGTGGTGTACCTTAACTATTGGGAGCTACAAAGCCATAGTTTGAAGAGTAAGTGAGTTGTTGATACCTGTACCCATAAGGTGAAAAACCCTGCCCATACTGCATCCCATAATAAGGTCCACAAGTCATCGTATGCGATGTCCCATGAGACACTCTGTAAGTAGGAATATATGCTCCGGAAGTAGGAATATACATTCTGGAAGTAGGAATATACGCTTTGGAAGTAGTAACATGACCTCTATAAGTGTGGACATAACCTCCCGAAACAATGGGCGGTACATGAACCTGAGACACAACTAGTCGAGTAATAGCAGTATGAACATGACTTGTAGCAATGTTCTAGCTCGAAGGACCACGTGTATGAGGTGGAGGGTGAGCATTCGAATAAATAGGGATAGAGGACGAAGGGACCTGTGTAATTATGTATGTCTTGTTCCCTATAGTCACTCATTTCGGATATGGTATCCTAATAGGATCACTAGCCCTATTCCTAGGAGTAATATGTGATGTAGCTTCCACCGCCGGGATGGAAGGTGCAATGTGACTTGTGCTCCCAAACCTCTCCGCATGGTAAGGAATGAGAGTGCCCCCAGGCATAGTGTTAGGCTCAAACTTTGACTTGACATGAAATGCCAAATCATGTGTGGGAAAACCAGACATACCATAACTACCATAGCTAGTGCTCGCGGGTTCAAAATGAATATCATTATCTTCCGACATTCCATACCGGCAATGCGTCAATGGGGGATCAACACTAGAGTAAGTAGGTCTATCATGAAAAGTACCTATATCAGATATCACAGGACCTAACTTAGTCAAATCAGGTGAAGGATCATAGTTAGGATTAAACTCCCCATCTTCCACTTGAATGGGAGAAGGTGGTTCAAGAATACCTTCAACATGGTCTCCCATCGTGTGTGAATCAATGTGTGAAGTAGTCTACCTGGACTATCTAGTTCTCTCTCCCAAAGGAGGAGGAGATATAGAAGGTGGAAGTCTTACTAAATGATGAGAACGATGAGGTGCCTCACTCGAATCCACAATGACTCAAAAAATATAAAAGACTCTCTATCTACCTAAGCCCTAGTCAAGCTAACGTGCACAGAGCAATCACCAATAAAATCTAAAGCCAAACACAAGCAATCAATGGTAGGATAAGTGAGCTCCCGAATGAAGCAGGTATGCCTCACCTAGGAGAGGCTTGAGACTCCCATATACAACAAGTGGAGGTATGTAACCAATTATTGTGGCCCTTAGCTTCAACGTGTAAAGTGACTGTGCTGTCCAACCCCAACCTGGCTGGGACACCCGCAGAATAACCCCTGCAAAGTACCCCCTCGATATCCTAGGTAAGGTCACTAAGGTCACCTCAATATAATCAATGCTCAGGAAGACAGTCGCAGGCAGGATTGACCGTATGGGTAGGGTAGCAAATCCTGAAACCCTCGAAAGAACCCCCAAATATGAATACAATCCTAGAAATATCTCTTGTGCTACTCAGTTATGACTAGGGGTCATCCTAATCAATAACCGCTCACACTTCCTCGTGCTTAACTCCCTTTTGAGAGGAGGAACCTAAGAAACACTGGTTATACCAAGGAATTTCACACATTCACCTAGACAGACACATAAATGTTGTTGTTTAGTAGTCTTGGAGAATTTACTCACAATGAACTATTCCAAGAACCTAAAACCTAATCTTGTTGGTGAACCCTATCAAATAAAATAGTGTAGTTCATTTCAATTTAAGCGTTGATTTTAATTGGCTTTATTACTCAAAAGAGGTATATGGCCGTGCAACTAATGGAATTATGACACATCATGAAGTAAAATGCATACCTAACAATCAATGCAAATGCATTGTGTCCATGAAAAATAGGGTATTCTACTATGTGAAATGCACGATTTTCTTCAAATGATAAATGCAAATTTTTCTATATGAAATCTTGACTAATACTCCAAAGAAAATCTAGTGCAAGTACTATGCAAAATGCAAGATGCAATGCATAATGATAAGCAAATATTTTTGGATTTTTTGAAATAAAATTGAGATACTAAAGCAAAAGAATGGTTCTACAACCCCCAGACTCTGCAAGCACACTCAAACAGCACTCAATCAAAGTACTAAGGTAAAAGAAATCTAATACACTAATCCCAAAACAAAAAATTGAAAATGCAATGACAAGAACATTCTTTAAAAAATAAATTTTACCCTAAAAAAACGTCTCTAGCCAGAAACAGGGGTATATACAGACTCTAGCAGCATCAAAGGAGACTCAGCAATCATCACAATTCACCCAGCAACCATCCATATTCCTCTAGAAGGAAAAACTAAGGCCATACATGACTATTCGCAGTAAACCCATGTGTGTACGCGGAAACAACAGTGAAACCCGCGTATATACGCGACTATGAGTTAAAAGCTTGCGTACAGGAAGAAAGGTGCATAAAAATAAATGCAAACAAACAAGCTGAGACAAAGTTCACACCAATCAGACACTACCAGGAAAACATGCCCCCAGTCTCAACACAGAAAAAATAAAAAAAGAGCAATTCAAATTCATTGAATGCCGATAGAAAATCCCCAAAGGACAACTACTAGGAACTCCCTAGCGGAGTCGCCAATTCTATTACGGAGAGAAATTCCTATGGCTTGGGGTACCACAACAAACAACTTGACTCCAAAAATCAATGCTTTCCAATATGCAATAGAAATCAAATATCTAACACTAAAGGTTCATACCCCGTACCTTATTCCAGAAGGTTGAAGTAGATCCCCATTGAGATTTCCAACTTCAGCTTGAATTGTTGAATCACTTCCTCAACAACAAGTAAACAAGACAAGCATATTATATATATTGGTGTTATATCTATTCTACCATATATAATCAACAATGTATAAGCATTTGAAATCATCCATGGATAAAATATTCATTCAAACATACATTATTGGATAGGAAAAGATATTTATATTAATATAAAATCAGATATTACAATGGATACAACCTCTGTCAGCACGTCTGGGAATCAGAGAAACTAAATCCCCCACTTGGGCCTCCACCACCTCAATCCTCCATCTCTCGATAGAAAACTCACAAGAAAATTGCAAGCTTAGGAAGAACACAAAAGTGCTCCAAGGGACAAAGGGATGCAGACTCAAGAACAAGTTTCGGCAACAATGCACTATAGTTGCTTTGCTCTCAATTCTCTTACATGCCTTCAATGTATCAAAGAGTTCCTTATATAGCTTTTCAAAGGGGTAATGAAAGGTCAAATCCAAGTGATCTCAAGGAATATGGAAGGACATGAGTTAAGTGAGTCGGATCCATGTCAAGGAAAACTCCAAAAGG
This sequence comes from Pseudotsuga menziesii, assembly GCA_001517045.1. Taxonomy (NCBI): domain Eukaryota; kingdom Viridiplantae; phylum Streptophyta; class Pinopsida; order Pinales; family Pinaceae; genus Pseudotsuga; species Pseudotsuga menziesii. The sequence continues at coordinate 141,683 of LPNX011006963.1, forward strand.
ATTTGGATTTTGCACACATCCCGATGTTACGGGGTTTTAGGGGTCAAACCCACGTATATACGTGATTAGGGGTTTAAAAGTTGCATATATGAATTTTCACATGTTTATAGGGATGTTATAGGAAACATCAAAGGACAAAAAATGGTCTAAGGGGTCTAAGGAGTCTGCAGAGGGACAGGGGAAGGCCATACAAGTGTGAATCACCTGGTGTGGTAAAATCATCTATAACAGGTGGTGTTCAGAAAAAGCATCACAAAGTAAAACTGACTTGAAAATGTCTTTGGGGGGGGGGGGGGTATTTTAAAAATCCCCTCCAAAATTCATGAGAGTTAAAATTTTGGGGGTGGTTTTAAAACAACTGCCCCCCAAAAGTATAATTCTCATGACTTGTGGGGGTAGTTTTATAACAATTTCCTCGAAAGGCCTCATTCTCATGACTTTTTGGGGGGGGAGGGGTTTAAAAATCCCCCAAAATTCTAATTCTCATAAATTTATTTTTTCAGGGGGTAGGTGTTTATGGGGGGGAGGGGTCTAACAACTGCCCCCAAAAGTATAATTCTCATGACTTTTGGGGGGGTCTAACAACTGCCCCCAAAAGTATAATTGTCATGAATTTTGGGGGGGGTTTCTAACAATGACCCCCAAAAGTATAATTATCGTGAATTTTGGGGGGGGGGTTTCTAATAACCACCCCCAAAATCTATTTCTCATGAATTTTGTGGGGGATTTTATACAAACCACCCCCAAAAATCTAATTCTCATGAATTTGTTTTTTTGCCGGGGGGGTTAAAAAAACCACCCCCAAAAGTATAATTATGATGACTTTTAGGGGGGGTTTAAAAACTTCCTTTAAAAACACCTTTACAAGGGGGTCATTATAAACCTCCCCTTAAAAAAAGTCCTGAGAATTGTACTTTTGGGGGTGGTTTTTAAAAACCTGCCCCCGAAGGTCCAATTCTTAGGACATTTGCGGGGGGGTTTAAGAACCACCCCCAAATACATAAAAAAGATTTTTTTTTTTGGGGGGGGGGAGGTTGTTTATCAAAACCACCACAAGCCAAAACCACCCCCAAAAGGGTATTTCATTATAGTGATTCTAGCTGTAAAATATGAAGGATGATTTTTGAGTTGATGAATCCCAAATATATCAATGTCTGCATCAATCTCTTCTAAGTCAACTATGTCAGAGTTGATATAATGCAATTCAGCAGAGACATCTGTTGGCTGGTCCTGGAGACGTACAACTAATTCTATATCAATTTCAACATCTTTGTAGTATTTTTCAATTCTTATTTTGTGATGCAATACATTCATTACTCGCGACCTACTAACAATGCAATCCAGTAGAGGAAATTTGAACTCAAAATGGGCATCCTAAAAAAATTAAATAAAATAATAGTTAAAACAATAAAATAATATTTATTAATTTTAGAGGAAGAAAAGAAAAATATACTTTTTTGTTTGTATTTTTGACATATTTCTCTGTGTTTTTACTCAAATTTCAATCGGGAGAGCTCGTTGGAATTCCACATCCAATGATTATGTTACAACTGATTTTACCACACATGGTGAATCACACTTTTATGGCATTCCATGTTCCTCTGCAGACTCATTAGACCCCATGGACCATTTTTGTACCCTTGATGCTCCCAAGATCATCCCTAAAAACATGCAATAATTGCCATACACAACTTTTAATCCCTTTCTCGCGTATATACGCGGATTTGACCCTTAAACCCGCATACATCGGGATGTGTGCAAAACGCCAAATGATTTTGGATTTTTCCTTGATGTGGATCCGAGTCACTTGTCTCTTGGAATTCCATATGCCTTGAGATCACTCGAATTCGACCTTCCATTACCCCATTGAAGAGCTATATAAGGAACCCTTTGGATACATTAAAGGGGGAGGAATTGAAGAGCAAGAAAAATATAGTCCATTGTTGCTGGAGCTTATACTTGAGTCTGCATCCCTTTGTCCCTTGGAGCACTTTGTGTTCTTCCCAAGCTTGTATTTTTCTTGTGAGATTCCTATTGAGAGATGGAGGATTGAAGTGGTGGAGGCCCAAGTGGGGGACTCAGTTTCTCCAATTCACAGACATGTCGACAGAGGTTGTCACTATTGTAATATCTATTTTATATCAATAGATATATCTTTTCCTATCCAATAATGTGCATTTGAATGAGTATTTGATCCATGGATTCTTTTTAAATGCATATATGTTATTTATTATATATGCTAGAGTAGTTCTAACAAAATTATATATAGCATGCTTGTCTTGTTCCTCTATGGATTGGGGTACCACAACAGACAGATTAACTCAATAAATCAATCCTTTCCTATATGCAAGAGAAACCAAACATCTAACACTAAAGGATCTCGATTCGTACCTTATTCCGGATGGCTGATGTAGATCCCCATTGAGATTTTCCACTCTCGCTTGTATTAGCAATTTGCTTCCTCAACATTCAGCAAACAAGACAAGCATGCTATATATAATTGTGGTAGACCTACTCTACCATATATAATCAATAACATATACGCATTTAAAAAACATCGATGGATCAAATACTCATTCAAATACACATTATTGGACAGGAAAAGATTTTTCTATTGATATAAAACATAGATTACAATAGTGACAACCTCTGTCGGCACGTCTACGAATCAGAGAAACTGAGTCCCCCACTTGGGAATCCACCACTTCAATCCTCCATCTCTTGATAAAAATCTCACAAACAAAAGTAAAGCTTGGGAAGAACACAAAGTGCTCCAAGGGACAAAGGGATGTAGACTCAAGTATAAGCTCTGGCAACAATGGACTATAGTTTTCTTGCTCTTCAATTCCTCCCCCTTCAATGTGTCCAAAGGGTTCCTTATATAGCTCTTCAATGGGGTAATGGAAGGCCAAATTCAAGTGATCTCAAGGAATATGAAATGCCAAGAGACAAGTGACTCGGATCCACATCAAGGAAAACTCCAAAATCATTTGTCCTTTTGCACACATCCCAATGTACGCGGGTTTAAGGGTCAAATCTATGTATATATACAAGAAAGGGATTAAAAGTAGTGTATGGAAATTATTTCATGTTTTCAGGGATGATCTTGGGAACATAAAAGGTACAAAAATGGTCCATGGGGTCTAAGGAGTCTGCAGCACGACAGGGAAGGCCATAAAATTTTGATTCACCATGTGTGGTAAAATTAGCTGTAACAGATGCCCCCTAATGTGTGAGGTCAGAGGGATCATACGATGGACAAAATACATTATAAATCCATCCCAGAAGTGGAGTGATAAAGAACCCAGTGGAAGAACCAACCATCCAATCAATACATTACAATGATCAAACTCTGCACATAACTACAAGTAGATGTAGCAGTCCCAGATACATAAGAGTACAATTGCCATGAATATAGATAGCTCAAAATATCCATGATCAAGATATACATAGGATCATGATCTCCATGTAGACTGAAGATATATAATTGATCAATATCTCCATAATGGCTGGAAATATCTGACATATACTGGAATCAAGTCACGAGAGCTGAAATCTCATGAACATTGGCACGATCAAGGAGGTAGAATATATAAGATGACACCAGTCTAGAAGGTCTTCTACACAAACCACTACGATTACATGTCCTACTATGTGAGTAGAGGTGTCGAGGTCGAACATAGTAGTACATCATTTGATTACCGGTCATTGATGTATACTGTTAATAGATGTGAGATCACCAATTGATAATGAAAATGGGAATCAAGGTACTAGAGTGCAACCTAACAAGTGTGAATAAATGTGTTGAGTTCGAACACTTGGAAGGATCCATTGATACGGGGACATTGATGTATTCCCAAAAATTTCGATGCTAAGAGAACCTGCCACTGATGACTGCAAGTATCGAGGCACTAAAAAATGACTCTAGATTCCTATCCCAAAATAAATGATCTGAAGTCGATGGGATGAAATCTGCTCGAAGGAGGGAATTGAGGAATCCCCCATCATCTAACATGAGGTACTTAACAACGTTGTATAATGTGTAAGGACTCATTCATAATGTGCATGAACTAGTAACTGTACAAGGAACGGTTGGCATGAAAAGTCAAGATAACTGAGGAATGGCCGAATCAGGTTTCAACTTCCTTCAAACAAGAGAATAAAGGTGAATGGTGACTGAATGCAGGTAGCATAAACTCGATATACAAAATTGGGACATCTGTGTGACACAGGAGGCATCGATAGAGGCTCCATAGGGATTGGAAGCTTAACCAGTCAGTGGAGATAAACTCAGAGAAATGAGTACAACTCTTAAATTCAAACTATAAACCCAACCAAAGGATGTGATATAGAGTGCCTTGTTCGAAGGTTACACAACTCAACTGCTGCCAAAGATAACATCTTTTCTTTTCTGGCTTTTTGGTTTTTTGATTTTTTTTTGGACTTTTTCAAATATTTTGAAAAGGATGAAAAAGAATAAAAGTGCTTTATAGTTACAGACTAGGAGGAGATGAGTGTTATATGGGAAAACAAACTAGTTCCAAGCAGCGGAACATACCTAGTCTCAATGCAAGGACACATGTGTAGGATAGCGACACTCGGGGGAAAGTCCCCTCCTAGTAAAAATAGGGAATCAAGCTGCAAAGGATATACAAAATGGCTCTGCATGGCTAGACATGAGATAAACTTGGGCTATATGGCTGATTATCAAAGTCAAGGAAGGCAGCATAAGGCTCAATCATGCAGGAAAAGCTCATGATAATGCAATTAGAACTTAACATAAGGGAGTCCTGGGGAAACAAGCCAGTAAAAGATCAATAGGACTATGAGGCTCTTGCAAAATGATGTGACAATAATATACAATGGACTCGCACACCCTAACGAGCAAAGTGTCATCATGGGTGCCAAATGCAAACAAGGAGCTAACTAGGGAACCCATGTAAGGTCAAACTCTACCATTCACATCATGTCACTTCTAAAACAGCAAGAAGGTTTTGTGACAGGATATAATGGGTTCATACCTAAGGTTATAATGAAATGGTCATAAAGTCATGCAAAATGCAAACAGAGGTGAAATCTAACCTATATACCAGTTTAAACATCATACTTGAGATCGGCACGAATGGGTCAAAACAATGGTCAAAACGGTGCTCAAAACGTTCTCCTACATCATCATATTAGTCAAAAACGGTCCAAAAGGGTCAGAAACGGTTCAAAACTATAGAAAAGGGGGTAAAAATTTTCAAAATTTTGAAAATTTTCTATAAATAGTAAAAGATTCAAAACGTTATATATCATTTGAAATTTTTACCCAATTGAGCTCAGAACTTCAAAAGCGAATTCTGGGAGTTTCATCTGGCGAAATCTGACATCATTTTTTCCAGGTAACTTCCCATGCCCTGCTCTTCCACTTGCATGTAAATTTTTTGAATTTACATGGTCAAAATCAATTTCTAGTCCATTCTAAGATAGTCACTTCGGCTCACGCGAAAATCAAGGATTTTTCCGCGTATAGGGCTTCCTATACGTGGAAAAAAGTCCCAAAGTCCCATACATACGTGGCTATTTTACAAACAATCGTGTATGCGGCCATGTTTAATGTTTTTTAAGACAACTAATGACCAAAACTCAATGTAAATGTTCATGATGGTTCTAGAATGGAGGGAGAGAGAAAATGGGGATGTAGAAGAGGCTGTACGGGGCGATTTAATAGCTCAGCAAGCTCTTCATGCATGTGGGATATACAAGTTTTGGTGTCTTGGGGGATTAAGGGACAAACCAAGACTATTGTAGATGCTAGTATACTACTGGGATTTTGACTCAGATTCATTCCATATCGACGGGATGTCCCTCACTATAAAGGTGGAGGACATATACTTCATTACAAGATTGTCCTGATGGGGGGAAGTGGTGAGCCTACGTTCTCGTGGGCCCGGAGGTGGCCTCACCATTAATGAGTATATTGCTGTATATTGTTATCCAAACATGGAGAAGGTTGGGATTCAGATCCCAACAAACTCCATATAGGTACTAGGCCTGAAGGCTATACTACTGACACTCCGCAGGATATCAGGGATAGCCTCACTCCACCAGGCCTCACGGTCCTTGATGTTCTATGCAGTGGAGTGCATGAGACCCACAGTTTATGATTGGAGTACTATGTTGTTTAGTAATATGAAGCAATAACTTAGCAATTGTAAGATGGACAGGGTACAAAACTTTGGTCTCAGCAGTATACTGAGTACGTTCTTCTTCGACCATGTTCCGAGGATTGGCCCTAGATTTGACGTTCCTCCTCACGGGGTTCGAGATCTGGCCCAACGACATTGGGCAGATGTGATGCATAGACTCGGTGGAGGTAAGGTGTCTAACCCCTACCCATCTGATTTCTTTCCATGGTGGTGGCAGCATATAGTTTCCATTGATGATTACCCCTATGCGGGGATAGATTTTTGGGGAGATCCCGACATGCCCCTACCACTAGGATCAACATACAGTGACATTGGTAATGAATCCCAACCCTCTTTTTAAGTTTTTTGAATTATTTAATTTTTTTGTGTTTTTTGATATGTGGAACCAAAAGACATGTTTTTGTGTGATGACACAGTGACAATCTGTCATATGTATGCAGATGTAGGACCACGATGGCCTGAGGGTTTCCCTTGTCATAAGTGGAGGGGAAGAGGAGATGATATTATGGGTGTGGATGTGGAGAGGATGCTCCAAAGCATCGAAAAAAACTTTGTGGGGCTGACACATAGGGTACCCATGGCACAAGTCAAGGACTTACCTAAGGCCATGCAACGCTAGGTGGTGGGTATACCACAAGCATGGGTGCAGTTGTTTCGACGGCTAGCTAGAGCCGTGGTGACTTTCCACAATCAGAATCCCCCTCCTCCTCCTCGGGATTAGATACCTGGGAGTGACACATTTTGTACTACCATGTATTATATTTTGGTGGCTCGAAAGCCCCATCTTTGTCTTATGACACTTATGTATTGTCACATTTTGGATGTTTAATGAAAAACATTTATGATGATCAATTTTATTTATTTACATGTATAAAAACATATGTTTGTGATGAGATTATGGTCTATGAAACAAATTCCAATCTAACAAATAGTTAGCATACAAGTTTGCAACTTGATTATAGATTCTTGGAACATGTATGTATGTTATGTTGTCAAATTGTCGTTCTAACAATCTCACATGTAAGAATCTTTGTAATAATGTTGGATCCCTAACATGATATAATCCATTCAGTTGTGACACTATTAACTGTGAATCAAGACGTACCTCAAGAGAGAGAACACCATGTGAAATGGCATCTCATAGAAGCTCGATAACGGCACTATATTTAGAAACATTGTTTGTAGAGGCTGTAAACCTATGCCTAATGAAGACAATACTTGACCCATAGGAGTATAAATCACCCAAGCAGCATAGGCTGAGTGTTGAGTGTGACAACTAGCACCATCAGTGAATCTGATATAGATGCAAGACTCCATTGACATCTACCATAAGAAATGAAATCTAATCAACAAACTCGATCACCATAAGAAAAACCTAACTATGCAAAATACTATAAAATAATATACAAAACTCATCCTTGGCTGAGGATCATGCATAGTACTTTTAAAGATAGAGCCCATTTCTAGTCTCCGCCAAGGCTGTCTCCTCGTAATCTACTAGCTCATAGGAACCCTTCTCTAACACACGTTTGACAAAGTAAGGACCATGCAACATGGGGTTGAACTTTCCTACCCCCAAGGGTTCTTTAGCTTGATCCCACAAAAGGACCAAATCTCCTTCACTAAACTTCCTCAGATGAACAAACTTATCATACTGGACCTTAACGCGACGCTTATTTACTTCTACAGCCACTAAGGCATCTCGAAGCTGCTCATCAAGCTGCTCTAAGTGGATCAAACGTTCCTCCAATGGGGAAGTGTCTGGGAATAGCTCTATCGCTAGCTTCAATGAAGGTATTTTGCATTCAATCGAAAAGACATACTCCACTCCATGTACAAGCTGATATGGAGAAAAAACAATGACATTCTTAACTGCGGTTCTATAATCCCACAAAGCAGGATATAACATGATATGCCAGTTGGTCTTTCTTTGTGTGATGGTTCATTGGAGAATGGAATTAAGTGATTTGTTCACTGCTTCAACCTATCCATTTTCTTGAGGGTAATAAGAAGAGGAATGCTCCTACTTATACCCTAACTTCGAGGCTAACTCTTCCATAATTTGATTCTGAAAGTGCCTACCATGGTCAGTGATAAGATCATTTGGAATACCGAACCAAGTAATGATCTGGTTGAATACGAAATGCACGTTTGTCTCACCATCGGATTTAACTGTGGGCATAGCCTCATCCCATTTCGTGAAATAGTCAATAGCCACTATAATATGATGATGCCCCCCAGCTGAAGTAGGGTTGCAATCCCTGAAACCAAGCCCCCATTTAGTGAAGGGACCAGCGGTGATAATCGGATGTAACGGGGTAGGATGTGAGCACATATTGCATGCAAACACCTGGCAGGGGTGACACTTCTTGACCGCATTAACACAATCTTTAAATATCGAAGGCCAGAAATAACTCACTCTCAAGATTTTTTGGGCTATAGTAAGCCCAGATAAATTACCACCATATGTCCCTCCATGGAAATCATTCAGCACAATCTCAGCCTCCTGATGAGATAAACAACAATGTAAAATGGAATCTACCCCACAGTGATACAATGTGTTATCTACTATAAGGTAGTTCTTGGATACATGACATAACCATAATCGTTCATCCTGTGAAAGGTGAGTAGGGACCTTCAATGTTTGTAAATATATGATGTTATCCCCATACCATGGATCCAAAGTTGAGATCAGGAAAATGTGCTCATCGACAAATGTATCTTCACAAAATTTCTCCTCCTCCTCGCTTGGGAAATCAGATATAAGCTCCGCAAAAATCAACGATTTTTTTTATTTTGCTGAAACAAACTCAAGATCGAATTCTTGCAATATGACAATCCACTTATTATACTTTCCCCCGATCATCCTTCTAGTGAGGACGAACTGAAATGGATTGATATGGGATACCACCAAGGTCTGGTGAAGGAGAATATAGTGTCTGAATCTTTGAACATGAACAGTAGCTAAGGCAAGTTTCTCCACATGGGAATAATGGGTCTCTGCATCTACAGGTTTTCAGCTCAAATAATATATGACATGCTCATGGATATTCTCATCCTTTTGAACCAAAACCATACCAATCGTCTCCATGGACATGGCCACACAAAGCAAAAAGTCATGGCTATATTCGGGTGGACTAAACATGGGGGCCGATGCGAAGGTTCATTTAAGTGCATCAAAGGACTCCTGGGATCGCTCATCCCAGCAAAAGGTAGTGTCCTTCTTCGAAAGACACATTAATACTCTAGTAAAATTGGCAAAATTAACCACGAATATCCATAAAAAAATTTCCATGCCTTGCAAACATTGAAGATGTCTAATGTTTCTCGAGGAAGATAATTGAAGTATTGCCTCAACCTTTAAGGGATCGACTCTTATAACCTCCCTAGAGACAATCAACCCTAATAAGTGACCAGAATTTACCCAAAAGATGCATTTATGAGGATTTAACCTAACCAAATAATGGCGGCATCTTTTGAACACTAATCTCAAATGGTAGGAATGACGCATCCTCTGATGAGAATAAGCAACAAGGTCATCCAAAAAGACTTCAATAATTGATTTGAGATCATGGAAAATCAAGTTCATAGCCCGCTGAAATGTGGCTCCGGTGTTTTTAAGGCCAAAAGGCATATTCCGATATGAAAAGGTACCCTAAGGACAAATAAATGCAGTTTTATGTTGGTCCTCGGGTTTGATCTGGATCTGATTGTATCCAGAAAAGCCACCCAAAAAGGAAAATACCTCGCTTCCCGCACACATCCAAAATTTGATAATAAATGGTGTGGAAAAATTATCCTTAGGACAGGCATGATTCAAGTCACAGAAACCAGTGCATATACGGATTGCTCCCTACTTCTTATTGTTGGAGCAGGGTCCCGTAGCTACAGGAGAAGCTGCCATTTTGGCGGATAGACAGTTTTAGTGAAGATATAAGAGATAAGGTAAAGTTACGACGTTGTAGCATGTTTCTAGCTGCAAATCAGAGCCGAAAACCATGACTATCGGGATAGATAAGTCAAAGAAGATGACAGTACCTAAGTGGTCGAGAAGAGAGAGCTCACCCACTGCATTGAAGGCAGCAGCCGAGAAGAGAGAGCTCATCCACTGCATTTAAGGCAGTGGCGAAGATAGGAGGGCTCAGGTACCCTCATAAAGGAAAATGAGCAACGAGGTCGAGGTATTGAAGACGAAGGACAGAAAAGGGAAAGTGGTGCCCAGTACCCATGGTCAGCGTCGGGAAGCATGGAAGACTGCAGAGAGCAGTGGTGTGATGGAAAGCACCTACTCCAAGTACAAATACGCCGACTGTCACCAGTTAGGGTTTTTGGGTTACTATTGGGACAGGCCCATAGTTTTGTAATGGCGATACCTTCAGGCCGCCTATATAAATGGATGTACATCGTATTGTAAAAGGTTAGGCAGTTAGGCATTTAGACAGTAGACAGTTAGATAGTTAGCCACTGAGTAAATCGGCTAACTGAGTGTCTCTAGTGTTTCAGTATTGTAAGAGTCGAGCTCTGGTCCTAGTACTCAATCTGTATTATATTACTGTAACCAGTAGCTGGCTATGTGAGCATGTATATAACAATCCATAGGGATTGAACAATCCGCAGGGATTGAGAGAGAGGGAAAGAGGATATTGTAAGAGAAGCAATATAGAGAAAGAGAAGAGATCTAAGAGAGAAGGGCTCCAGGCTGTGTGCGGAGTTACCCAGAAGATCTCTAGCTGCACATCAGGTTGCAGCAGAACTGTGTACCCTCCCAAGTTATAATAAACACATTTCTGTGGACGTAGCTTCTACCCTGGAAGTGAACCACATAAAATCAGTGTGTTATGTGATTGTTTCATGTGATTGTGCTTTACTCAGTTGATATCTGTTATCTATTACATGAGTGTTCTATATCAATTAGTAAATATCTGTATGTTATCATTCAGTTACAGCATTATAGAAGGTTAAAGGCGAGTTTAAATGTATCAAGTGTCTGCATATGAGTTTACCAGTGCTTGCTTCACACAGTAATAGTCACTCTGTTAAGTGTTTCAAATATACTTATTCAGCAAGTTAGGTATAGTTGATGTTGAGTGTGTTGAACCGTGGAAGTTCAAGTAAGATTGTTTAACACCCTATAAATAGTTGGCCGGGTTATTCCACCCCGTAAGGCAGCTTTGGACCTTGAGGGTCGCATTGGGCCGTACTATAGCAGATATCACATTGACAGTAGGCGATACCGCACCGTCAGAGGAGCTACGACAAGAGATACTGCAGGTCATGGGTTAGGAGGAAGGGAGAGTTTGCGCATTGCCCCAGAAGTTGCGATGCAATAGGATTCCTTCCCCTGTCAGAACCCGCGAGTAAGAGAGAACTGTGCGTCACGGAGAGAGACCTCGCTGGCTAAGAAGAGCTACGAGACCCCAGGATGATACAGAACCTAGTCGGAGACACTTGAGTCTTTGGCCAACCCATTAGAATCACTTCGGGTGAGACTTCAGGTCGCTCCGCCAGTGAGCTAGGGGTGTTGTTGGTACATTACAGGAAACCTGGGTCTTCCCATAGCGACCAACAAATGGTTCCATTGTCGGTTTTGAACAAACTGAGCACTGATGTTCTATTGGCATCCTACTAGAGACAAACTCAACCAGTGGGTTGGGTATAAGGAGAAAGAATTTTCCAAACAAGAGAACAAGAGTCCTAGACTGAGTACAGAGGACTGGTTACAAAAACATATCTTTACAGACCTACATACGATATTTTTTGTGACCTATGGAAATGAGCTTTACGACTGGTTATCAAAGTTGACTGATCAGAGCAAATTCAAGAAGAAAAAAAACATTGTCTGGACACCGGAGCTGATTCAAACCGTGAAGAGCCTTGATAATCCCATCACGAGGATAGTAGACTTCTGGCTTGCGAGTGTGCTAGAAGGCTTCATCACAGAGTTTGCAGTTGAATAGAGAAAAAGCTTCAGCGAGGCTGAGCGGTACTTCTTCAAAGGATATCCCGGTAAGTACCTAAACTCTTTAAACTTGTCCATTAAGATGTTATTACATGAAAAAGGAGTAATGGATATAGTTTCATACCAATAATTTAAGAAAGTGTAATGTCACAAGAGTTTGAGAGTGATTTTGATGACATTGGATGTACACGTAGTGGAAAGAAATATAAAGTAGATTTCAGATCTCCCATATTTGAAGACAGTTAAGATAATACTAGACAATAGAGTCATAGTAATACAGACAGAACAGAAGGGGGTATCCCTTACCACCCTTATACCCCACAAAAATAGACCGGGACTTAGAACAATCCCGTAGGAACTCCATCTAGTAGCTCCCAGACAGTACATACTACCGCTACATCACCTCCACCTACACCGCCGAGTGGTAGTAACACAGCAAATCAACATCCACCACGTAGAAATTGAATGGGGGATGATATGAAGCTACCTACCTTTAAGGGTATAGGGGAAGAAGACCCAGAGCAACATTGGTTTCTATGTGAAGCCATGTGGACCATTAAAGGAATCCAAGATGATAATATTAAACTTGTACAGTTGGTCACCGCACTTAGGGAACAAGCCTTAACATGGTATATGAAGTATACCTCAGCGATACCCAGAACACTTGTATAGGTTAGGACTGCCATGATTAAATATTTTAAGAAACCTAAGTCTGAGTCACAGTGCATTACAGAGCTCAAAGACATTAAACAGCTACCTACAGAGTCAGTATGGGACTTCGATCATAAATTCAAAGCCCTTATAGACCAAGTCAACTTTGAGTTTGCGCCGGAGCAGCATAAGGAATGGTTTATTGCAGCGCTACTCCCTCACATCAGACTGCCATTAATGCAGCAGAAAATCCAGACGCAGGATGACATGTTGGATATGGCGATGAAACTAGAGGCTTCACCTCTAGCTGAAACAAGCACAGGTATGACAAAACTGCAAAACCAGTTAGCTAATCTCACATTATAGTTGCATGAGATTAAGAAAGGGAAAGAGGTTGCGCAAGAAATATGGTGCAAAAAGTGTAAAGCACAAGGCCATACTAAAGACAACTATCCAGTTTTTGTAGAATATCTAGCAAATGGGGCTCCTAACCCCTTACCAGAGACCCACGGGCCGTGGTGTGGACTATGCAGAATGAGAGGACATCCACCTAAGCAATTCCCTCTACTTCAAAAGTACGTACAGACCCCTAAGAACTTATACTGTAACTTTTGCAAGTCAGTAGGACATGATGAACATAATTGTAGAGCCTATGATCTCATGTTAGATAGAAAACATGACTTGTACAGATTCCAATTAGAAACACAGGGTCTAGCAGTAGGACCACAGCATGATCCATTTCATGTTGGCCGTGGAGGAGGATTCAGAGGACGAGGCCATGGAGGAGGCTTTGGCTGTGGAGAAGGCTTTGGCTGTGGTCGTGAACCAATCACTTGTTACAACTGTGGAGTTGTAGGACATTATGCTAGGGACTGTCAGAGCCCCACTACCACATGTAACTATTTCAAATCTTACAATCACGCTATAGAAGAATGTCCTACCTTGATAGCTAAGATCATGGAACCTAAGCCAGCAGTACACCAGAACATCCAGCTTATTGCTACTGAGCAGGAAGAACTAGAACCAAGAGTCAACATTGTGACTCGTAGTGGTGCTTCCACCAGTGGGACATCGCAGGATACTGAAAATAACACAGGACAGGAGTGGGTGCATAAAGCTCCTAACAAATCAACACCACTTGACCTATAGAAAAATAAAGAATCATTTCAGGAAGCTAAAACCTTCTTTAATGAACCTGCACAATCAGGATCACAGGTACAACTGTCTAGGGGTGTACCGTAGTAGACACCTTGTGGCGCTAGCCCTATGCAGACACCGCAGGCTACCACATCGGGAAGATGCAACTAGGATGAGTCGACAGGAAGCGTACAATCCTTCCTGCGGAGTTGCTTGAAACTTGTGAGAACTGAGCAAGCTATCAGAGAGCTTCAGCGCATCATAGACCAATGTCAGCCATCTTCTTCCGTGAGTAGTGCGCAGCGTGCTGTTCATAATATCATGGGCCATACAAGAATAGGAAGAGAGATGAGACTCACAGCAGAAGTTGGAGAATTTGAAATGGATGAGGTTATCCTAGATCTAGGATCAGAGGTAAATGTTCTGACTAAGCAGACATGGGAACAGATGGGTAGCCCTAAGTTAGTCATATCGCCTATCCATTTGAGATTAGCTAATCAGCAGCGGGTATCGCCACTAGGTCGATTACCGCAGGTGCCAGTTGACATTGATGGAGTTCATAGCTATGCGGACTTTGAAGTTATAGAAATCATTGGCGATAGTAGACCATATCCAGCATTACTAGGAATTGATTGGGTGATCGATAACATGGCCATTATCGACCTAAACAGAAGACAAATGACCTTTGAGGATACGCATATCCGGGTCATCGTACCATTGGATCCTCTTCAGGGTCCTAGATACATTGAACCTATCCGAGTAGAGGAAGAGACACGTAACATGGAGAGTCTCTATCAGATGACTATGAACCAGAGTGACTACATCAATCCAACTGTAGAAGGGAACATTAGTTGGTGATGCGACAACTCATGCGCATCAGATTCGGATGTTGGTCTAGAAAACTGGAAGAACAGACTTTACGAAGTCTCAACGTGCAGATGTGCATTTATGACGAAGTCACTGCGATGGATTGGTGCAGATACTAACGAGATTCCATCATTTCATGGCCTAACAGATATCCAGGACTTTCTCTCACAGTTTGAACAACAAATTCCTCACGAGCAGAGGATCGCAGCTATGGACCTTGCAGTACGAGCCACACCTGCAAGATGGTGGTATGCACATAAAGAGAATATCGCATCATGGGATGATCTTAAGAGATTGATGGCAATCAAATTCTCCATTAACAGGGAGTATGTCCAGTAGAAATACATAGGAGAAAGTGACCCCAGGTCACATATTCAGACTTGTGAACAGAATTGGTTGGACATTCGTGAGGATGAATGGGTTCACCGATTCATTCACACTTTGGACACAATTCCAAGGAACTGGTACATAGAGACTGAATTGCGCAAGGGAACGACTACATGGCCACTTATGATAGACAGCTTTCTACTCATGTTCGCTTTTGAATTTGAGTATCCAAGTGTTGATAAGGCCCTAGATGTAATAAAGATTAAGATATTTGAGGACTATGCCCTATCAGTACATACTCAACTTGAGTGGGCCATCCAGTTAGAAGATTCCCTCGAGTGCTATAACTTCGTAGCAAAACCATAGGATGAGGATGAGGATCCTCGCAACATCAACATTCCAGATTCAGAAGGGAATCGCGATGTTGATGGACCGAAGCTACAGATTCCAGCAATCACATACCCTAACAAAATTAAAAAGATCAATATTGGCACAGACATAGAACCAAAGTATGCCTCTATTGGAGACTATTGGGACGATGAAATAGTAGGATAGATTGCAGACTTCCTACATGAATATTAGGACCTATTCCCCACAAAGTTCATAGAGATGAAGGGAATAGTTGGAGACCTGGGAGTAATGAGGATACCATTGAAAGAGGATGCCAGACCAGTCAAGCAGCGTCCATACAGATTAAATCTGTGCTATAAAGAAAAAGTTAAGGATGAGATCGATAATATGCTAGCAGCAGGCATCATTGAGCCCGTAGAAGAGAGTGAATGGGTTAGTCCCATGGTCGTACAAGAAAAGAAAACCAGAGACATCAAGATCTGTGTCGACTTGCGTAAACTCAACGATGCATTGCTTCATGATCCATTTCCCACACCCTTTACTAATGAAGTGCTAGACAATGTGGGAGGATAGGAGGCCTACTCCTTAACTGATGGCTTTTCAGGCTATCTCCAGATCAGAATCCACCCAAAAGATCGACATAAGACCACTTTTGTAACAGAATGGGGCTCATTCCAGTATACGGTAATGCCCTTTGGTCTTAAGAATGCACCAGCTATCTTTTCTATAGTAGTAGTTGCTGTATTTAAATAATACATCCATAAATTCCTAGAGGTTTATTTTGATGATTGGACTGTATTTGGATTAATTGACAAGCACATAAGAGATTTAAGACTGATGTTAGAGAAATGTAGGCAGTACCAGATTTCTCTGAAATTGAAAAAATGTATATTCTGTGCGCCATTTGGTATTTTGTTGGGTCAGAATGTTTGCAGACAAAGATTGATGGTAGATCCCACAAAGATTGCCATCATTTAAATCTTCCAGCACCCAACTCAATCAAGCAATTGAGGACAGTACTTGTTCATACCGGGTACTATAGAAAATTCATCAGGGGATATGCAAAGATTACAGCACCGATGGAAAAACTGTTAAAGAAAGATGTAAAATTCCTATGGAATGAGGAATGCCAGCACAGCCTAGACGCACTTAAAGAGAATATGGTTACAGCGCCCATCTTAGTATTTCCATACTGGACTAAGTCATTTCATGTACATGTGGATGCATCTGGCATCGCGCTAGGGATTGTTTTAACGCAACCAGGAGAAGGAGGTATCGATCATCCTATCGCTTACTCCAGCAGAAAGCTATATACGACAGAAAATAACTACACCATGATAGAAAGAGAAGGCTTAGCTATGGTGTACGCTCTACAGAAGTTCAAGCACTACCTGTTGGGTGCCTCGTTCAAGATTTTTACTGACCATTCCGCATTGAAGTATCTGGTCAATAATCCAGTGTTAGGGGGACGAATCTACAAATGGTTACTCCTATTTCAAGAGTATGATTTTGAAATCATTGTGAAACTAGGAAGATTGAATGTCGGACCTGATAATCTGTCACTGATAGACTCAAGAGAAGAGCCAAGTAATCTAGAGGATAATTTGCTAGATGTGCAGTTGTTTTCTATCCAGATCACAGATGAATACTATGCTGATATTATTCACTTTCTCACTATAGGATGGGCACCTGTTGAGTTTACTAAGCATCAAAAGAAGCAATTGGTTGTTAAAGCAGCAGACTTCACCTTGATCACAGGACAGCTATACAAGTTAGGTCCAGATGAAGTCTTGCGCATATGTGTTATGCCGCATGAAAAAGAGGCTATTATCAGAGAGGCACATTCAGGTACCGCAGGAGGTCATTTCGCAGGAAAGCTGACTGCACAGAAAATCCTAGCTGTAGGATTACGGTGGCCTACTTTACACAAAGACACTAAGGACTTTTGCAGATACTACGATATCTGCCATAGGGTAGGAAAACCTTCACAATGAGATGAAATGCCGCTGTGACCACAGATTACACTGTGGGAGTTTGAAAAGTGGGCTATAGATTTTGTGGGTCCTATCAACCCACCAGGAAAACAAACTAGTGTGAGATATATCATCACTGGAACAGAGTACCTCACCAGGTGGGCAGAGGCCAAAGCAGTAAGAAATTGTGATGCTGCTACAGCTACACAGTTCATTTTTGAAAACATCATCAGTAGATTTGGATGCCCAGTAATTTTGATGAGTGATCAAGGAACACATTTCTTGAACCACACCATTGAGGCCTTGATGAAAGAATTCTAGATACAGCACCATAACAGCACTCCCTACGACCCACAAGCTAATGGTACGGTGGAGGCCTTTAACAAGATTCTAGAAAACACTCTTACTAAGATCTGCAACAACCAATGGAATGATTGGGACCTCAGAGTTAACGCTGTATTATGGGCATATAGGACTACATGCAAGAAACTTACAGGACACACACCTTTCAACTTGGTGTATGGACAGGAGGTTGTTATGCCTATGGAGTATATTCTCCCCAGTTTAAGAATTGCTCAGATCATCAGGATGGCTGATACAGACACAGTGAATGAAAGGCTAGCACAGCTGCTTGCCTTAGAGGAAGGCAGGTTCATCGTCGGATTCCATCAGAAAGTGAAGAAAGCACGAGAAAAAGCTTGGCATGACAGACACATTAAGAGTAAGACTTTTCAGATCGGAGACCTAGTACTCCTCTATGACAGTAATTTTATTAAGTTTCCAGGGAAGTTCAAGATACATTGGTTGGGGCCATATCAGATACAGCAAGTTATAGAAGGAGGTGTCGTTCAGCTCAGCAAACTGAATGGGGAGCTTCTTCCCACATTGATTAATGGTAGTAGGCTTAAGCTCTATAGTGACAGCCACTCCAGCTCTCAGCCCTAACTTAGAACCGCTTTAAAAGTGCAGATGTCTAGTGTAGTTGAAAGGAGGCATCGCACCAGGAATTAGTCTACACCAGCAGGTATTCTAAGTACAAGGAATCGCATTAAGATGGTTCATTTTGCACAAGTCATAAGCGGCTTGCCGAAAAGAAAAAAAAATACGCTTAAGTTTGTTTTGTATAGGTGATGCGGTGTGACATCGCGGTAACACGATGATTCCCCGTGCCACATAGACACTTTCGAAAAAAGACAGAGGGCCAGTCAATTTGCCTTCTGACAGACAGTTAATGAAGAAATGACCAGTATACCTTACCGTAGATTTGGCAACAGCACAATAAATTTTCCAGATTTAGTAAATATTCGACGAGACCGGCGCTTGCACACAGGTTTCGAGGTAAATTTGATCGGATTTAAGCATTTAATGAGGATCGGGATGACGGGTGTGGTCTCCTCCATGAAATTAAATACCACCGACGGGTTCAGCCTAGATGACCATTGCGTCCGGGATTATCTCCTTCAGTATAAAAGCACAAATCATTCATTCAGGAGGGTTACGTTTACAAAGATCCAAGAGCTATAGAGTAAGTTGTTAAGCTTTCCCTGTGCAGAGCTAATTCCATTACAGAGTGTTGTGATTTCCCTATTTCACAGCCATTTCCTGTCTAGAGTATTCCATCGAGTGGGTTCTATCTAAGGAGGAACCTATAGAAGACATTTTGGAAAGGTTCTAGCGTGGTGGCCTTGTGTCCACTATGACGACGCCGCCCAAGGTTGTGAAATTAGGAACATCACAGTTCAGACAGCTGCCAAGAATGAGGAGTCAATCTTAGATAACAGAAGAGTCCAGTCCCGAGCTGGAGCAAGAATTTCATAGCGCAACAGAATACATTGTGCCACGAGTTGAAGACGCCCTAGAGGTAAACATTCCCAAGAGTGGTAAGTTTCCTGTTCCCATACCACCGATTGATTCTCATGTAAAGGAAGATGGAGACCTGTTAGGATATGCCCCTACTCTAAAATTTATAGATTATAACCTTGGAGATAGCAAGTCATATCCTCAGTTCCAGCCGGATCGGTATCTTACGATTCAGAAGAACCCAAGGACTGGTGCAGATGAATATGTTCCTATGGAACATGTCCAGAGTCTTGAGCGCTCAGGCTAGCTCAATTTGTTGAGGATACCACATTTTGGATGAGGTGCAGAGGTTAATGCCGTGGTGTGCATCCTACTTTCTTGTGTGCATGGAGGTTACCTCTGGCTCGGTAACAAGGTCAACCTGAATGTCGACCTGATACATTGCATCACCAGACTATCCAAGACTGGTAAGGACCCTAAGACACATATATCAGGAAAGACTAAGGATTCCAAGCTACCAGCAGCCCTAGTTTCCAAGTATAAACTACAGAGAGGAGGTAGGGCTTATGAGCTCACAGCAATTGCAGATGATACACTCATATTTACAGCCAGTCTGCTTGCAGGCTCACCCAAAGGAAGTCACAGGATCAGTAATCCACCTTGCCATACAAGTTACAGAAGGTGAACAGATTAATTAGTGTTTATTTTTGTTAAATATTTTTCAACAAGATTGTTTGACAGCTCAGGATGAGGAAAACCACCCCTTCCATTTCTCGTGGCTGCTTATACTATGTGCATTCGTCGGGTGGAAGGAGCCGCCCCATACCTTGTTTCGACAGCTAGGAACTGGCGATCCCAGAGGCACACGCTATACAAAATTATGGGAGAGCAGCAGCCCAACCAAGAAAAAGATCAATATGATAGTATTATATGAATACTATAAACTGTTGAAGAGAATCATCCAAGAGACGCCGCGGATCAGCACAGAGACTGTGGACATATATGATAACCGGCTTGATTTTATGGAAGACCGCCATAGAATCTACCTGAGGCCAAAAAAGTCTAAAAGGTATAATTGGGCTAATGGTTGGTTCAGGATGACAGCGTAGGATGTCAAAGACGTCATCAAAGACTTTGATGACGAGTGGAAGCAAGCATTAGAAGATACCATAGCACTACCATCAGGTACCGCACAGACCGACCCATCGGACAAAGGCAAAGACAAAGTGGGGTCCCAGACGTAAGATACAGCAGAAGTGCCACCACCAGGAGAAAAGAGGAAAGATCCAGAGGAGGCACCACTAGAGTCACCAATGAAGAAGAAAAAGCAGAAATCCACAAAGCGACCTTTGGAGAATGCATTGACAGACGATGACTATGAGCAAATTGCAACAAGACTAAAGGACGAAATGAACGACACATTTCAGGCGATGCAAGCATCGCAGGGCAAGATGCAAGGGGCGATAGATCAGTAGATTGTGGAGTTGAAAACACTAACCAAGAAGACTGCCATGATCCAAACTCAGTTAATCAAGATGCCCGCAGGAGAAAGTTAAACACAGCCGATTTCTCGTGAGGAAATCTTGGAAAAGGATCGCATCAATACAGTCTTGATACCACCAGGGAGCATCTAATTCCCTACTTCAATGATGGATGTATAGATACAAATTAGGAAACCTATCGAGGTTAACCTCACATATTTTCATGTTGATCAGTTACAAATGATCCAGCAGCAGCTAAGCGCAGAGCTCAGAGATAGAGAGCTCACGACTTATAAACAAAACACATAGCTGAAACAAAAGAATGCAGCACTCACCGCAAGATTTCAGACAAAGGCGGAGGAGTTAAGAACATATGAAGAAAGAGAACAGGATCTCACTCAGGTCCTACAGAGCATCGCATTGGAGTTACCCCAATGTAACATTGAGTTTGCCTTGCCTCTCACGCAAAAGGTAAGAAGAGTTACAGACAGAGCAAAGGCTCTGGAAGAAACAGTGACCAAGATGGAAGAAGACCACAAAGCATAGATTGCTGAGCTTGAGGCTCGAGCACCAGGAAACCCCCAGGTAGACAAGGAAGTGAGAGTAGAGGCCTTTAGACTCACTTCCGCACAGATGAAATCTCGCATAGACGATGCACAGTCAGTGCTAGCTGATGCAATGAACACATGGTTGGAGTTAGATGAGCATCCCGAGAGAGTAGAACTCCAGCAAAGCATTCAACAGATAGAGAATACCACAACAGCAATGAAGGAAGAAATCAAGAGCTTAGGAGCTCTTGCGAAGATGAGAAAGACAACAGAGATGAACCGCTTGCAACAGGAAGCGCAGTAGTTTAGAGCAAAGGAGATAGAAATCAATAACCTGCTTCAACCATATCAGGAACAAATCACAGAGCTAGTCGATGCGGTTGAGCAGAAGGTTAGGGAGTTCACTACCACCAGAAATGAAATTGATGCAATAGAAGACTCCAGTATTAGTCAAGCTATGCTTGAATCGGCACAAGAGTGTGTTGAAGCTATGCAGAACGAAGTCGCAGGACTTCAGGACAAATTTAATCGGACTTCACAGGAAGCCAAGGAGAAGCTACAGTAGGAGAAGCCCGATGGTAGTGGCTCGGGGATGAGCCACAAGTAAGTGTTAGGGGACTGTTGGAGCAGGGTCCCGCAGCTACAGGAGAACCTTCCATTTTGGCGGATAGACAGTTTTGGTGAAGATATAAGAGATAAGGTAAAGCTACGATGTCGTAGCATGTTTCTAGCTGCAGATCAAAGCCAAAAACTGTGACTATCAGGACAGAGAATTCAAAGAAGACGACAGTACCTGAGCGGCCGAGAAGAGAGAGCTCACCCACTGCATTGAAGGTAGTGGCCGAGAAGAGAGAGCTCACCCACTGCATTTAAGGCAGCGGCAAAGACAGGAGGGCTCAGCTACCCTCATGAAGGAAAAGGAGCAACGAGGCCGAGGTATTGAAGATGAAGGATAGAAAAGGGGAAGCGGCGCCCAGTACTCATGGTTAGTGCCGGGAAGCATGGAAGACTGTAGAGAGCAGTGGTGTGACAGAAAGCAGCTACTCTAAGTACAGATACGCCGACTGTCACCAGTTAGGGTTTTTGGGTTACTGTTGGGACAGGCCCACAGTTTTGTAATGGCGAGACCTTCAGGCCTCCTATATAAAGGGATGTACATCGTATTGTAAAAGGTTAGGTAGTTAGGCATTTAGACAGTAGACAGTTAGATAGTTAGCCACTGAGTAAATTAGCTAACTAAGTATCTCTAGCTTTTCAGTATTGTAAGAGTCGAGCTCTGGTCCTGGTACTCCATCTATATTATCTTACTGTAACCAGTAGCTGGCTCTGTGAGAATGTATATAACAATCGATAGGGATTGAACAATCCGCAGGGATTGAGATAGAGGGAAAGAGGATATTGTAAGAGAAGAAATATAGAGAAGGAGAAGAGATCTAAAAGAGAAGGGCTCCAGGTTGTGTGCGGAGTTACCCAGAAGATCTCTAGCTACACATCGAGTTGCAGTAGAACTGTGTACCCTCCCAAGTTATAATAAACACAGTTCTGTGGACGTAGCTTCTACCCTAGAAGTGAACCACGTAAAATCAGTGTGTTATGTGACTGTTTCATGTGATTGTGCTTTACTCAGTTCATATCTGTTATCTGTTACATGAATGTTCTATATCAATTAGTAAATGTCTGTATGTTCTCATTCAGTTACAACATTATAGAAGGTTAAAGGCGAGTTTAAATGTATCAAGTGTCTGCATATGAGTTTACCAGCGCTTGCTTCACACAGTAATAGTCACTCTGTTAAGTGTTTCAAATATACATATTCATCAAGTTAGGTATAGTTGATGTTGAGTGTGTTGAACCATGGAAGTTCAAGTAAGATTGTTTAACACCTTGTAAACAGTTGGCAGGGTTATTCCACCCCGTAAGGTAGCTTTGGACCACGAGTTTCGCATTGGGCCGTACTATAGGAGATATCGCATTGAGAGTAGGCAATACCACACCGTCAGAGGAGCTGCGGTGTGAGATACTGCAGATCGTGGGTTAGGAGGAAGGGAGAGTTTGCGCATTTCCCCAAAAGTTGCGATGCAATAGGATTCTTTCCCCTGTTAGAACCCACAAGTAAGAGAGAACTGCATGTCACGGAGAGAGACCTCGCTGGCTAAGAAGAGCTATGAGACCCAAGGATGATACAGAACCTGGTCGGAGACACTTCAGCCTTTGGCCAACCCATTAGAATCACTTCGGGTGAGACTTCAGGCCGCTCCACGGTCTGTCATTGAAAGGGCCAGTGAGCTAGGGGTGTTATTGGTACATTACAGGAAACCTGGGTCTGCCCATAGCAATGAACACTTATCAACCGGAACGGGGTTTGAAACCCACTCTGTCAAGGGAATGGGATAGATAAAACTGGCATTTAACAGGTTTTCTATCTCAACCTTAATTGTGGGTGCTTTTCTAGGATTCACTGCATGCAAGTGTTGTCAAACAGGCTTAGCATTAGGATAAGTTTTAATTTCATGTTCAACAATGTGAGGGTCGATACCTAGCATTTCCTCGTATGACCAAGCAAAGACATCACGAAACTCTTTAAACAGCTCGGTATACTCTTGAATCTCAGCATGGCAACATTCTGCCCCAATATAGACATTCTCAATCTTTCCAGGATCATGAGAGATATTGATAGGGATGGTATGAGATATATTTTCCATGTTTCCATAAGCCATCGAACCAAGAGAGCTCAATGGAACCACGGGACTACCAATTCTCTCACTAAGAATCTCCCTAAAGTCTTCACACTCCAAACAATCAAGTTCAGGAAGAAAATAAGATCTATGATGTAACTCTTCCCAAGGTGGCTCAATTCCAAACATGGCCTCAATAATAGCTTCATCTGATGGAAAAACACTATCAAGGAAATCATGTGCATGAGAAGACTCAACTACCCATGCAGCCAGCACATATGGGTCCTCCTCCTCTGTCTGCAAAGAGGAAGGACTAGGCTCTGCAACACATTCAATATTCGCTTGATATGCTATCATTGCTGCAGGAAACAACATGTCCGTTTTGATAGGCTTACTTGAAGGACTCGATGTAGGAAGGATCCAAGGATCTTCCATATGGGGAGTGTGAAAATACATTGATCTCAATGAATACGAAGCCCCACCGAAACTAGACCCGATCATAAGAATGGGTGTAGGACAACTAAAGCTTCCCATAAGGGATGGATACATGCCAACACCCACACTCCTATTTGCCAGCTGAGAATGATCGATAATCGCGATAGAAGCTCCCAATGATACAGTAACACTCGTATTTTGGAATGATGTCTGATCAATTGTAACAATATTCCCATTAAATGGAAAGCATACAACTTGAAATAGAGAAGAATCTATGGCTTGCATACTATACATCCAGTTCCTACCTAGTAATAGATTGTAGTCAAGGGGCGCATCAACCACCTCGACCTCGATCGCAATGATCTTCCCTGCCAAACAGACATTAAGAAAAGGAAGAATTCCATGCAGCTGAAACGATCTACCATCAGAAGCAGTCAACATGGTAGTGGATTTAGACAGCTCAAGGGAACCCAAACCCTTCCAACACGGCAAAGACATCATGAAAGTAGCAGCGCCTTCATCAATCATAGTGCGCTTAATGGTCATGTTAAGACATTATACATGAATCAAGAGAGACACATAGTAAGGCAAGTGACGCTGTAGTCCTGTGGTTTCAAATTTGATGATGGAGGAAGATTTATCATCGTTAACACCAAGAGCAGAAAGTAAAGTCTTCCTTTGGGAAGGAAAACTATGAAGTACTTCAAGTGCAGACATCGCACAAGGAGTGTGACCCAAATCCTCGACAAATGAATCATTCTAGGTGGCTCGGGCATTAGGATTATGTCCCGAGCACTTTAGGACTCCCTTAGGAATGCAAGGTATGACTTAAGGTTTATCCATAGGGTTTTCAATATGTAAAGGACTCTCAGGTGGAGCAGGTTCCTTTGCAAGGTCTGGTTGTGATGAACCATAGACCTTTGCACGAGTCACAACCTTAGTAGCACATACCATATTGCTGCAACCATGACAACTACTGGCTTCCAATGGATCTTGATCACCACCAGATCAATCATGGGTCCTCGAGTTGATGTTTTCACTATGGGGTAAAGGGTTGGTGTAGAAGGAGCAAGTCGACATAAGTCGACTTGAATGAAGACCGACTTAGTAGGTCTTCATTCAAGTCGACTTATGTCGACTTGCTCCTTCTACAGTTGGTCAGCACAGCGATGCCCTATGCTATGAATCTCGAGGGGTCTTCCATACGAGGGCACAAGTGAGTGAGGTGATCATCCGTACACAAATTGCAAGGAAACTTAACATTGTGTTTAGAATGCTTTCCCCCCAGCATTGCGGGCATTCTTGTCATTAGAATTGGAATTTTCATTACTATTCCCACCCTTACGATTGTTTTTACCCATTTTCTTATTCCTTCCGGGTTGCTGGTTACCCTTCTGGTCTGATGATTACACCAAAAGAACATTGGCCATTTGGGTGGGTTGAGACAAAGCCATGGCTTGTCCTGAGGCTGATTGGTTGACAAACAATTGAATCACCTGTTGCACAACCGAATCCATGGGTTCAGTACTCATACAACCAACAATGCCATCGGCATGTGGTCCAGGTTTGACCTTAGGGGAAAAACTAGATTGTTGAGCATTAGGAATGATCTCATATAACAATCTGGATTGAGCATAAATCAAATCCAATTCCTGTGCTCTAAAAATGGCTTGTTCCTTGTTCTAAACTTTAGAGGTAGAAACATCCTTTGCTATATAAGGTAGTAATGATTTAAGGAACTACTCGAGGAGAAAATCCGATGGTATGAAGGATTTAATCAATCTCTTTTGTCTACGCCACTCTTGGACATGGTCCGAGATATGCGTGGATTTGTCTTTCCGAAATGTCGACAAGAGTTATGTACCAACGTCGTAACATACTGGTAGTTGGAAGTGATTGAGAAAAATCATTGATAGGTCATCGAACAAAACAAATGCCCCCTTAGGTAACTCTATGTACCATTTTGCTACAGGCCCAGTGAGGGTGCGTTGAAACAGCCTTAAACGGATCGAATCATCGTGTAAGGAATTAGAAGAACACCAAAGGTGAAATGTAGTAACATGTTCACTGGGATATTCTCCTAGTTTTCCCTTGAATTTGGGAATGTCTGAGGGAAGCTTGGTAGGGACAACCGACCAAGCTGGGTCATGAGATACCGGGTCGATCGTTAGTCTCGACAAGTCAGGTAAATTTAACGTTGCACGAAAAGGGAGCCTAAGTTAAGAAAGTCGATGCCACACTCCCTGATAGTTTTGGTTCACATAACACTGACTATTGTAACCACCATGTCCATGGCCATAATGTCCTCCTATCGTTTGACCCATGTAGGTTGGAATGGAAGCACCATAATGTGGTGTACCTTGACTATTTGGAGCTACAAAACCATAATTCGAGGAGTAAGCGGGTTGTTTATACCCGTACCCATAAGGTGAATAACTCTATGCATACTGTTGTCCATAATATTGTCCATGATAAGATCCATAAGATGTCCCATGGGATGTCCAATTAGAAACTCCATAAGTAGGAATATGAAGAACTCCCTTCGATAGACCATAGGATGTTCCAGAAGTAGGAATATGACCTCTCGAGACAATAAGAGGTACTTGAATCTAAGACACAACTATGCAAGTAGCAGCAGTATGAACATGACTAGTAGCAACATTCCATACCGAAGGACCACGTGAATGAGGGGGAGGAATAGCATTCAAAGAAATAGGAATAGAGGACGAAGGGACATGTGAAGTGATGTAAGAGTATTCCCTATAGTCACTCGTCTTGGTTCTGGTATCTGAATAGGACTACTAACAACAGGTCTAAGACGAACATGTGATGTGGCCTCCACTATCAGGATGGAGGGTGCAATGTGACTCGTGCTCCCGAATAGCTCCACATGGAAAGGAATAGGAGTTCCCCTAGGCGTAGTGTTATGCTCAAAATCTGACTCGGCATGGTGTGTCAGATCATGTGCAGGGATACCAGACATGCCATAACTAACATAACTAGTGCTTGCAGGTTCATGATGAGTCTTGTCTCCCAACATCCAATACCAGTGACCTATGAATGAGGGATCATACCTAGAGTGTGTATTCCCTATAGTCACTCGTCTTGGTTCTGGTATCCGAATAGGAATACTAACACCAAGTCTAAGACAAACATGTGATGTAGCCTCCACTGTCAGGATGGAGGGTGCAATGTGACTCATGCTCCCAAATAGCTCCACATGGAAAGGAATAATAGTGCCCCTAGGCGTAGTGTTAGGTTCAAAATCTAACTCGGCATGGTGTGTCGGATCATGTGCAGGGATACCAGACATGCCATAACTAACATAACTAGTGCTTGTAGGTTCATGATGAGTCTTGTCTCCCAGCATCCAATACCAGTGACCTGTGAATGAGGGATCATATCTAGAGTGTGTAGGTATATCAGGTGAAGGATCGTACCTAGAGTGTGTAGGTATATTAGGTGAAGGATTGTACCTATATTTTGTAGGTATATCAGATGAAGGATAATATATAGGAGTAGGGTCTTCTTCCCCAACCTCATGAGGTGGAGAAGACAACTCAGGAATTTCATCTTCATGATCTCCCATCGTGTGTGAATCAATGTGAGAAGTAGTCCACCTGGACTATCTGTTTCTCTCTCCCAAAGGAGGAGGAGATGTAGAAGGTGGAAGTCCTGCTAAACGACGAATGCCAAAGTGCCGCACCCGAATCCACAATGAATCAAAAAATGAAAAAGACTCTTCTAATTACATAAACCCTAGGAAAGCTAGCATGCACAGAGCATACACCTATATAATCTAAATCCAATCACAAGCAAACAAGGGTAGGATATGTGAGCTCCTGAATGAAGCGGGTATTTCTCACCTAGGAGAGGCCTGAGACTCCCATACACAACAAGAAGAGGTTTGTAACCAATTATTGTGACCCTCAGCTTCAATGCATATAGCGACCGTGTTGTCCAACCCCAACCTAGCTGGGACACCTGCAGAATAACCCCTGCAAAGTACCCCCTCGATAACCTAGGTAAGGAAACTAAGGTCATCTCAATATAATTGATGCTCAAGCGAACAATCATAGGCGGGATTGACCGTATGGGTAGGGTAGCAAAGCCCGAAACTCTCGAAAGAGCCCCCAAATATGAATACAATCCTAGAAATATCTTCGGTGCTACTCAGTTATGACTAGGGGTCATCCTAATCAATAATCACTCACACTACCTCGTGCTTAACTCGCTTGTAAGAGGAGGATCCTGAGAAACACTAATTATGCCAAGGGATTTTGCACTCTCACCTGGATAGACACATACATGTTGTTGTTTAGTGGTCTTGGAGAATTTACTCACAATGAACTATTCCAAGACCCTAAAACCTAATCTAGTTGGTGTACCCTATAAAAGAAAATAGTGTAATCCATTTTAATTAAGTGTTGATTTTATTTGGTTTATTACTCAAAAAGTTATATGATCGTGCAACCAATGGTGTTATGACACAACATGAAGTAAAGTGCACACCTAACAATCAATGCTAATGCATTGTGTCGAATGAAAAATAGGGCATCCAACTACGTGAAATGAAAAATTTTCTTCAAATGACAAATGCAATCATTCCTATATGAAATCCTAACTAATACTTGTCTAAGCAAACCTAGTGCAAGTACCATGCAAAATGCAAAGTGCAATGATGCATAATGATGCAAAGAAGCAAATATTTTTGAATTTTTTGAATAAAAATGAGATAATAAAGAAAAACAATGACTCTACCAAACCCAAACTCTACAAGCACTATTCAAACAACACCCATGCAAAGCACTAAGTTAAAAGAGACCTAATGCACTAATCCCAAAACAAAAAATTGAAAATGCAATGACAAGAACATTCTAAAAAACAAATTACCCTAAAAAGTGTCTCTGGTCAGAAACAGAGGTGTATACAGACTCTAGAATCACCTAAGGAGACTCGGCAATCATCAAAACTCACCCAGCAACACTAAATCTTACTCTAAAAGGAAAACCTCATGGCATACACGACTGTGTGTAGAAAACCCATGTATATACACAGATATCTCAGTCAAAACCGCGTCTACACGCGACTATGAGGAAAAAACTCGTGTACAGGAAGAAAAAGAGATAAAAATGAAGGAAAACAAATAAGCTGAGACAAAATTCACTCCTATCAAACACTACAAGGAAAACATGCCCCCATACCCAACTCAGAAATAGATAAATCAAAGCAATTCAAGAACATTGAATGCCGGTAAAAACCCCCAAAGGAAAAATGACTAGGAAGTCCCCAGCAGAGTCGCCAATTCTATTACGGAGAGAAATTCCTATGGCTTGGGGTACCACAATAGACAGATTAACTCCAAAAATCAATCATTTCCTATATGCAAGAGAAACCAAATATCTAACACTAAAGGATCTTGATTCGTACCTTATTCTGGACGGTTGATGTAGATCCCTGTTGAGATTTTCCACTCTCACTTGTACTAGCAATTTGCTTCCCCAACATTCAACAAACAAGACAAGCATGCTATATATAATTGTGTTAGACCTACTCTAGCATATATAATCAATAGCATATAAGCATTTAAAAAGCATCCATGGATCAAATAGTCATTCAAATACACATTATTGGACAGGAAAAGATATTTCTATTGATATAAAATAGATATTACAATAGTGGAAACCTCTTTCAGCATGTTTGCGAATCGGAGAAACTGAGTCCCCCACTTGGGCCTCCACCACTTCAATAATCCATCTCTCGATAAAAATCTCACAAGAAAAAGGCAAGCTTGGGAAGAACACAAAGTGCTCCAAGGGACAAAGAGATGCAGACTCAAGTATAAGCTCCGGCAACAATGGACTATAGTTTTCTTGCTCTTCAATTCCTCCCCCTTCAATGTATCCAAAGGGTTCCTTATATAGCTCTTCAATGGGGTAATGGAAGGTCGAATTCAAGTGATATCAAGGCATATGGAAGGCCAAGAGACAAGTGACTCAGATCCACATCAAGGAAAACTCCAAAATCATATGGCCTTTTGCACACATCCCGATGTACGTGGGTTTAAGGGTCAAATTCGTGTATATATGTGAGAAAGGGATTGAAATTCACGTATGGAAATTATTGCATGATTTTAGGGATGATCTTGGGAACATAAAAGGTACAACAATGGTCCATGAGGTCTAAGGATTCATCAGAGGGACAGGGAAGGCCATAAAAGTGTGATTCACCATGTGTGGTAAAATCAGTTGTAACAGATGCTCCCTACTGTGTGAGGTCAGAGGGGTCATACGATGGCTGAAATACATTATAATTCCATCCCATAAGTGGAGTGATGAAGAACCCAATGGAAGAACCAGCCATCCAATCAATACAATACAATGATCAAACTATGCACATAACTGCAAGTAGATGTAGCAGTCCCAGATACATAAGAGTACAATTGCCATGAATATAGATAGCTCAGAATCTCCATGAAGAATATGTACACAGGATCATGATCTCCATGTAGATTGAATATATATAATGGATCAAGATCTCCATAATGGCTGGAAATATCTGACATATACTAGAATCAAGTCACAAGAGCTAAAATCTCATGAACACTGGAACGATCAAGGAGGTAGCATATATAAGATGCCACCAGTATGGAAGGTCTTCTACACAAACTGCTATGAGTACATATCCTACTATGTGAATAGAGGTGTCGAGGTTGAACATAGTAGCCCATCATCTGATTACCAGTCATTGAAGTATACCGTTAACAGATGCGACATCACCCACCAATAATGAAAATGGGATTCAGGGTACTAGAGTGCAAACTAACAAGTGTGAATAAATTTGTTGAGATCAAACACTTGAAAGGATCCATCGATCACGGGACATTGATGTACTCCCAAAACTGTTGATGGTGAGAGAACTTGCCACTGATGACTGCAAGTCTCAAGGCACTCAAAAATGACTCTAGATTCCTATCCCAGAATAAATTATCTGAATTCGATGGGATGAAATCTGCTGGAAGGAGGGTATTAAGGCATCCCCCATCATCCAACATGAGGTACTCAACAAAGCTGTATAATGTGGAAGGACTCGATCATAATGTGCACAACCCAGTAACTGTACCGGGAACGGCCGACATGCAAAGTCAAGATAACTGAGGAATGGCTGAATCAGGTTTCAAATTCCTTTGAACAAGAGCATAAAGGAAAATGGTGATTAAATGTAGGCAGCATAAACTTGATATAAAAAACTGGGACATCTGTGCGACATAGGAGGCATCAATAGAGGCTCCATTGGGACTGGAAGCTTAACCAGTTAGTGGAGATGAACTCAGAGAAATGAGTACAACTCCTAAATTCAAACTATTTACCCAACCAATAGATGTGATATACAATGCTCTATTCGAAGGAGACATGACTCGACTGTTTCCAAAGATAACATCTTTTCTTGTCCAGATTTTTGGTTTTTTTTATTTTTTTCTTGGACTTTTTCAAATATTTTGAAAAGCTTGAAAAAGAATAAAATGCTTTATAGTGACAGACTAGGAGGAGACAAGTGTCGATGGGAAAACAAACTAGTTCCAAGTAGCGGAACATACCTATGCTCAATTCAAGGACACATGTGTAGGATAGCGAGACTCAGGGGAAAGCCCCCTCCCAGAAAAAACAGGGAATCATGCTGGAAATGGTATACAAAATGGCTCTGCGTGGCTAGACATGAGACAAGCTCGGGCTATATGGCTGATACTCAAAGTTAGGAAATCCAACATAAGGCTCAATAATGTAGGCAAAGCTCATGATAATGCAATTACAACTTGACATAAGGGAGTCCTGGGGAAATAGGCTAGCAAAAGATCAAGAGGAGTATGAGGCTCTTATGAAATGGCATGGTGATACTATTCAACAGACTCCCACACCCTAAAGGACAAAGTGTCCGCATGGGCGCCAAATGCAAACAAGGAGCTAACTAGGGAACCCATGTAAGCTTAAACTCTACCATTCACATCATGTCACTTCTAAAACAGCAAGAAGGTTCTGTGATAGGATAGAATGGGTTTGTACCTAAGGTTATAATGAAATGGTCATAAATTCATGCAAAATGAAAATGGAGGTGAAATATAACCTATATTCCAGTTTAAACATCATACCTAATATCGGCACGAACAGGTCAAAACAACGGTCGAAACGACGCTCAATGCGGTCTCCTACATCATCATATTAGTAAAAAATGGTCCAAAAGGGTCAGAAACAATTCAAAACTATAGAAAAGGGGGTAAAAATTTTCAATATTTAAAACCAAGTTTTGTGATCAATCTTTCCCCCTTAAAACCTTATTTGCAGCCCTGTATGCGACTGTTCTCAAAACAGCCACATATGTACATGAATTTCGGTGCATTTTCCACGTATGGTGATCCCTATATGCGGAAAAAGCCTAATTTTCACGTGGGCTGAAACACACAAGTATGGATGGCTCAAAAAATAAAATAGACCATGAAATTTGAAGAAATTTTTATCTAAATGAAAGAGGAGGGCATGAGAATCTACCTGGATCAAACGGGGAGAGATTCTGCTCGACGATGCTCCCAGAATTCACTTCTGAAGTTCTAAGCTCAAATGCACTATGTTGTGTAAAAATCTATAGAATTTTTTTAAAAAATTTACCCACTTTCTATAGTTTTTGACCATTTTGGACTGTTTGAACTAATTTGATGTTGTAGGAATCCATTTTGAGTGCATTTTGACCACGGATTTGACCCGTTCATGCCTATTGCAGGTATTATGTCTAAAATGGCATATAGATTAGGTTTCACATCCATTTGCACTTTACATAACCTTATGACTGTTTCATTTTAACCTTAGGTACGAACCCATTCCATCTTGTAAAGAAACCTTCTTGCTGCTTTTAGAAGTGACATGCTATGAATGGTAGAGCTTTACCATACATGGATACCCTATTTAGATCATGTTTTCCATTTGGTTCCCATGCCAAAATTTCTCCTTTAGGGTGTGGGAGTCCTTTGTATAGTACAACCATGGCTTTGAGAAAGAGCTTCATACTCCTCTTGACCTTTATGCTAGCCTTTTCCTCAGGACTCCCTTGTATATGTCAAGTTGTAATTGCATTATCATGAGTTTTCTTGCCTTATTGAGCCTTATTCCGGCTTCCCTGACTTTGATTATCAGTCATATATCCTGAGCTTGTCTCATGTCTAGCCAAGTAGAGCCTTTTATATATATATATTTTGCAGCTTGATTCCCCATTTTTTACTGGGAGGGGAATTTATCCTGAGTGTTATTATCCTACACATGTCTCCTTGCATTGAGCATAGGTATGTTCCACTACTTGGAACTATTTTGTTTGCCCCTTGACACTTGTCTCCTCCTATATTTGTAACTATAAAGAAATTTTATTCTTTTTCAAGATTTTCAAAATATCTGAAAAGTCCAAAAAAATAAAAATAAAAAACAAAAATATGGACAGGAAAAGATATTATCTTTGGGCAGTCGAGTTGTTTCTCCTTTGAACATAACACTATATATCACATCTATTGGATGGGTTAGTATTTTGAATTTAGGATTTGTACTCGTTTCTCTGAGCTTATCTCCACTGACTGGTTAAGCTTCCAGTCCCTATGGAGACTCTGTTGATGCCTCATGCGTCATAGATATGTCCCAGTTTGTATATTGAGTCTATGTTTCCTACATTCAGTCACCATTCGCCTTTATGCTATTGTTCAAAGGAAGTTGAAGCCTGAGTTGACCATTCCTCAGTTGTATTTACTTTGCATGTTAGCCATTCCTAGTCCTATTACTGGTTCATGCACAGCTTGTTTGAGTCCTTCCACATTATACAACATCGTTGAGTACCCCGTGTTGGTTGATGGGGGTTGCCTTAATGCCCTCCTTCCAGCAGATTCTATCCCATCGACTTCAGATCATTTATTCTAAGATAGGAGTCTAAAGTCATTTGAGTTCCTTGAGACTTACAGTCATCAGTAGTAGGCTCTCTCACCATTGACAGTTTTCAGAATAAATCAATGTCCCCTGATCGATGGATTCTTCGAAGTGTTCAACCTCAACACATTTATTCGCACTTGTTATATTACACTCTAGTACCTTGATTCCCATTTTCATTATCGGTGGGTGATCATGCGTCTGTTAACAGTATACATCAATGACCGTTAATTAGACAGCAGACTACTATGTTCGACCTTCACACCTCTATTCACATAGTAGGACATGTACTCGTAGCGGTTTGTGTAGAATACTTTCCAAATTGGTGGCATATCATAAATTCTACCTCCTTGATCATGCCAATGTTCATGAGATTTCAGCTCTTGTGACTTGATTCCAGTGTATGTCAGATATCTTCATCCATTATGGAGATCTTGATCCATTCTATATCTTTAGCTTTCATGGAGATCTTCATCATGGAGATTCTTATCTATTATATATTGTACGTGGCGATGAAAACACAAGTCGCATTTTGTATATCATGCCTATTCATGGCCATTGTACTCTTATGTATCCGCGACTGCTATATGCATTTGCAGTCATATGTAGAGATTGATTATTGTACTATATTGTTGGATGGCTGGTTCTTCCACCTGATTCTTCATCACTTCACTTCTGGGATGGATTTATAATGTATTTCATCCATCATGTTACCCCTCTGACCTGACACATTAGGGGGCATCTCTTACAGCAGATTTTACCACACATGGTTGATCACACTTTTATGGCCTTCCCTGTCCCTATGCAGACTCTTTGGACCCCATGGACTATTTTTGTACCTTTTATGTTTCCAATATCATCCCTAAAAACACCTATTATTTGTTGTACGTGACTTTTAATCCCTTTCTTGTGTATACACGTGGATATTACCCTTAAACCCACGTACATTGGGATGTGTGCAAAAGGCAAAATATTTTTAGATTTTTCCTTGATGTGGATCTAATTCACTTGTCTCTTGGCCTTCCATATTCCTCGATATAGCTCGTATTTGACCTTCCATTAACCCATTGAAGCACTATATAAGGAACCCTTTGGATACATTGAAGAGGAGGAATTGAAGAGCAAGAAAACTATAGTCCATTGTTGTCCTAGCTTGCTTATACTTGAGTTTGCATCCCTTTGTCCCTTGGAGAACTTTTTGTTCTTCCCAAGCTTTCCTTTGCTTGTGAGCTTGCTATCAAGAGATGGAGGATTGAGCTAGTGGAGGCCCAGGTGGAGGACTCAGTTTCTCTGGTTCACATATGTGCCGACAGAGGTTGTCACTTATGTAATCTCTAATTTACTTAATCGAAATATCTTTTTTATATACAATGATGTGCATTTAAATGAATATTGAATCCATGGATGTGTTTAATTGCTTATGTATCATTGATTATATATGCTAGAGTAGTCCTAACACTATAATATATAGCATGCTTACCTTGTTTTAGTATTGTTGAGAGTAAATTTCCAAAGCAAGCGGGATTGGAAAAAGCTCAATGGGGATCTACTACAACCGTCCAGAATAAGGTATGTTTCAATATCCTTTAGTGTTATATGTTGTATTTATCCTGCATATTGGGAAGGGATTGATTTCTGCGGTTTCTCTGTCTGTTGTGGTACACCCCAAGCCATAAGAAGTTTTATTCATAACAATAATGGTTACATGCATGATTAACTTATTAATGCTTAGAAAAATTATACATATTCAATCATGCACCCCCCCTTGACCTGGTGCTAAGATGCCAGTCCATGATTATCTTCCACTACAAGATATGTGCCCTCACTTACTTGATGCCAGTTTGGTAGTCCATAGTTATCTCCCACAAGAATATATGCACCTTCCATTAATTAAATAACTCTAACTGAGTGCACTAAACTTAACTAAATGGTACTACTTCCAAAAAAATGGAACTAAGCGTAATTGAGTGTAATTGCATGCAACTGAGTGTAACTGAATGTAACTGAACATCAATGAATGCAACTAAACATAAATGAATGTCACAAAACATAACAAAATGTAAATGAACATAGGGATGGAATTCTGTCAATGGTGGGTCTCCCATGAGGAGGGGAGTCTATAGATGGAATTTTGTAGAAGATAATCCTCATTCATCTTCACACCGATGCTCACTAGTTTATCCTTCACTTGTGAAAAAATTGTGAAGAATGATGTTATGGTCTCATCCTTCTCCATATTCATATTGTGCAAGTTATTCCTCAAATAGCTCTTTTGAGTAGGGGCCTTCTTCTCATACATATTTGTGAATGTGTCGAAACACTCCTTTATCATATTAAATGGTGTGATCATTGAAATGAGGTTGTACTTTACGGAGTCATATATGATCTTCTTTTCCTTTGATTGATTTTTCTTGTAATTTTCCGTTCCTGCATTTGTAGTGGGATATTCAATCACGGAGGTCGCAAAAGAATCAAGCCTAATTCTCCTCAAGAATATTGATCACCCCCTCCTTCCATGTATTGAATTTGGATGTTCCTACGCATCTACTTCTGATCAAATGGATATAGGAGCAATTGTTTCAAGCTCTTTCTCAATGGTTAAAGATATACAGAGGATTTGAGTGTTTGCACAAAATTAATATCTTACATGCCCTTTCTCTGATACCATGTTAGTGATTGAGAAAAATATGAATATAATCAAACTTTAAAACTTTAATCCACAATAACAGTGAACATAAAACTCATCAATAACCCAAAGACATAAATAAAACCATAAAACACAGGATATTCCATGGCAAAAACCTCCACTGATTCAGCGGATTTTAAATCCAACAAGAAATATTAGATTATGATTTATAAGTGGTAAAGAGTTCTTACAACACAATAGAAGATTGCTTTAACTAAGAGCACGAGAGTGTGTAGATCAAATGGAGCATCGTATCTAACTTGTCAAGTGCATAGAAATTTAATAACAAGTCAATTTAGGTTATACAACAAAAATATAATGGTTGCATGCATGATTAATTTATTAACACTTATAACACATATACATCTTCAATCATGTGCTCCCCATTTCCCTTCTTCCAACCTGCAACTCCATGATTATCTCCCACTAGAATATATATGCCCTAAATAACTTGATTCCAGGTTGTAACTCCATAATTATCTCTCACAAGAATATATTCTCCTTCCATTAATTAACTAACTCTAACTGAGTTGTTAACTAAGTGTATTGAACTGAACTGGATGGTACTGAATGCAACTGAGTATAAGTACATGCAACTAAGTGGAACTAAACATAACTAAATAGAATTGAATGTAACTGAACATAACTAAATGCAACTGAACAAAACATAATGCAACTAAATAGAACTAAATGTAATTGAACATAACTTATTGTAACTGAATATATCTAGTGCTTCTCCATCAGTTTCATCTTAAACAACCACTCACACAAATTAAGGAGTTGAATCCTTAATCAACTGAACTTATTGACCATAACTAATACTTAACTGATGTCTTGTCAATTCAATTTTACTTGGAGGAAACATGGGAAAGTTAAATTCTCTGTCCATATCTATGCTTATATTAATTATATCTACATGGTCCATACTTTTTTTCTTAAATTCTATATCATATCATACTCATAAGATTGTTTCCGAACCTGTCATCATATGTATTGTTGTGGGTTATACAGTCACATGCTAAAGTAAATCACTCTAGGGATAGTTAATCCCCAAAGGAGACTTGTAGCACCTGCTGACCATGACTAACCATACATCACATAGTATATCATCGAGACTTAATACAATATAATTCACGTGAATTTAATACACATAGGATTGGGAATTGACACAACAAGTCTCGGATTTTAACATAAGGTCATGATCTTAACCATAAGATCCTAGTACAAGAATATCTCCCAAATATGAAAATGTAATGTGAACTTAATACAGTATAAGTTTTGTACTTGATACAACATAAGCCTCGTACATTAATAAAACATAATTTCATGGAGAAGATATCAATCTAATTACAACATAGATTATGGACTTGATTACAACACAAGTCTCATCGGAATCAGTCCTGAAGTTGTACTCTCAACAATTAATTGTATAAGGAGGTTTCCCCCCTTGAAGAGGATTGATAATAGTCTATTTTCTTCATTAATAAGGCATGGATTACTCTTTATTATATATTTATACTCTTTGGGTGAATTTATGGCATGACATTTGGTATTAGAGCTTGGATGCTTCCAAAACTAGTCAACTTTGAATTTTTACTATAACGTTTTCTCTACAAATTTCAAGACAATGAAAATATTAGGGGACATGTAGACATAGTGAAATATATGTGATACAATTTTTAGATCCTGAATAATGATAATTTTGGATTTATACTCATTGGAAAACAAAGTTTTTACTAGTCCATAAACTAGTCTTAAACAAGTGTTATGGGGGGAAATGTTATATCTATAGCATGCAAGATCAAAATTGAGTTATACCTTTTGCATTAAAAATAATACAAACCATGGTATCCATGGTGGAAATTTAAGAATTAGATCAGAAATATTAGACATGTGGTAGTCCATATGCTTTCACTCTTATGAAAGGGGAAAAAAAGATGTTGGGAAAATTGAATTAATAGTTTATTAGCACATCATAGTTAGGTCATACCTATGGAATTGAATAAAAGAAATCTTGGGATAATATAGAAACAAATTTCATGGGTAAAATTTAAATTTACCTCAATTGGAAGGTGAGCTAACTAGTCTCCAAATCAGGGTTTCAAAAAGGTACAAAACTTTAAATTTGAATAACTTTTAGTAGAAAGATCTATATTGAGTGATATATAAGGTGTGATAAATATTGTAGATATTTATTTTTATTGTTCCACATGGAGAAAAAGGTAGTGGAAAAATTCACAGTCCAATCAAACCATCAGACGGTTCATCCTTGACCTATGATTAAAATGAAGACCTATCTTTTTTAGGAGTCCAAGTTGGAAGATCTCATTAAAGGGACAGTGAGAGCGATTGATTTTGTTAATTTAGAGAATAGGATGGAGGAAAGGATGGGAAATATGTAGATAAATATTATGGTAAACATGGATATTAATATTGAAAGGATTGGTAATCTCATACAAAATTCAAAAGAAAATCTCACTAAAGGTGTTGATATGTCCCATAATACTCTAGAAGATCAAGATAGTTTCCATGTTTAGTAACCTTGCATTAATAAGAAGACTCTAAGAAGATTTTATTCTAATCATGGAAGTAATCAAGGATGGTCCCCAAGGGGAATCCAACTCCCTAATTTTTACATGAGTAATTTTTGTCACAAGGGCCTATGGTATTTTGTGCTTAAGCATTTCAAGAGACCTCCTCTTTCATCTTGATTCACTAATTGTTCGTAGTGTGTTCTACTATCTTAAATACACTGAATATTTAATTATCAACCCGGGTTGGTAAAATTAGAGTTGATAGAAAATATATGCAAAGGTAAAAAGGATCCTAGGGTGTGGTCGAGATATTTTAATAATCAAAAGATCAAAAACCGAGTCAAACTCCTAAAATTATCTAATTAATTGGACTGGACTAGAATATCAAATTCTAAACAGTTACTGAAAAGAAAGACATAAACAATAATACTTATAACTTCAAACACTAACTCATATATAAAAAGAAATTATAACAATTGAACTAACAAATAACCAACTAACTACTCAAGTTGGAAGGCTGGGGTAAAAAGGCAACTTATGTTATGAAGAATAGAAAACTGAAAAAGCAAGTAGAAAACTTAATAAAGATAATAAACAGAAGCAAATAGAAAACTTAATAAAGATATTTAAATTCTATTTTTCAATACACACATAAAAACAAGAATGATGCCTATTATTACAAATAACTTAACTTCCTCTTAAAAATAGTACATCTAACCCTAAACTCTAAATGCAAACGAAAACAAAATCATTATTTAATATTCAAGGAATAAAAACAACTTAATTCATATGTAAAATAAAAAAATGATAAAACCTTAATCAATAACTTAAAACAACCAAACTTTAATTGAAATGCTTAAATAAAACTACCAACTACAAACATAATCCAAAGATTGCCAAAACAAAACTAAGAACAATATGAAAAATGCATAAAAACAGTAAAAACAGAACCAAGGGTTAAATAACAGACTAAACAGTGGGTCTGTAAAGGGTGACTGAATGGCATACTCGAAAGACAGTTCGAATGGTGGTCCGTACAGTATAAATGGTAAAAACTTACCTAAATGAACTAATTCTTTAGCTTAAGTTATGCAGTTCTAAACCTAATGCATGGAATTAATAAACAAACCTATTTAATCAACAAATTAACTTCAAACTAATTCTTAAAAAAAAACATTGCATTGTAAACTAATTAGCAAACTGGAATTAACTTGAACAAACTAGAAATTACTTTAAACAAATCCATGACAGAAAAAGAAATAAACAAAACTGAATAAATGAAAGCAAACTATTCTATATAAATAAATTAATAATAGGAAATAAATGAACAATACTACATTGAAATGAAAACAAACTATACTACTTAAACCAATTCATAACTAATCAAAACTAAATTCAGATGAAAATAAACTATTCTACTTGTCTGAAACTAAAAACTAAAAGCAATACTAGAATGAAATGACTAACTAAAGGCAACTAACTAAGAACAAAAGACTAAAAGCAAATGACTGAAAGTAAATGACTGAAAGTAAAACTATGTGTGCATCTACTTATTTAATTAATGAAATAAAAACTAAGCTAATGCAATACAGGAAAGAAAATACTTGTTTAACTACTGAAAGAAAACTAAGTTAATACAATACAAGAAATAAAATAGCATCTAATGAAAACAAACTGGAAATTAAACAAGATTAACTAAAACAAAAAAAGAAAGCACTGAATTAAAACTAAGCTAATGAACCTATGGTTGATGAGGGGCCCTCTCAACAATCAGGGGTGAATTCTGCTAACTCCTACTCAAACACAATCTTCAACAGCAATACGCACAACTATTTATTCAATCTTCATAAACAAAATTACATTGCTTATAAAAACTATGACTAGCTCTAGCTCTGGCTAACTAACTAACTTTCTCTTCATTTAGAGACTGATAAATATAGTTTTACATGAGAGATGAGCAATTTGACCCTAAAGGTCAACTGCTCTCTAGTTTTAGGCAATATTTAAAGCACATAATTGATTTACAACCAACGCATGGTATGGCTCTTCATTCAGTGTGATCATGGCATAACGTGATGAGTCTGCTCCTTCTTTAGCATGGACAGGATTCTACAGCATGCTTGATGTGGAGTGATAATATTCCTTCACATGGGAAGATCCTCTTCATCATGGCGTGAATCCCTTCCTTGGCGTGGAGGTTTGATTTGTGTTGAGCACGGGCTTATACACAACAACAAGTTTCTGGAACACAGGTAGGCTTATCAGCGCAAGCATGCAGACTGGTGTTGTTGTGGAGAGCAGGGGCGGCGACACAATCGATGTTCTGGAATGCAGGTTGTTCTATCCCTTAAGCACATAGGCTTATGATAGTTGAGTATTAAATCAGAGGGGGCCATGAATTAACAACAAATGTGGATCCCTTTAA
The DNA here is from genome assembly GCA_001517045.1 of Pseudotsuga menziesii. NCBI lineage: Eukaryota > Viridiplantae > Streptophyta > Pinopsida > Pinales > Pinaceae > Pseudotsuga > Pseudotsuga menziesii. The sequence goes on from LPNX011006963.1 coordinate 183,676, forward strand.
ACACGTGGATAACGAGCAGATAGGTGGCTATCCTTCCAGAGGATGAGTTAAATGCATCGGTCCAGCACAAAGATAGTTGGAGTGATGGCGAGCTAAGGAGATTTACAAACTGTTTTATGTTTAAATGCTAAAAACCAACTATGGATAGTGCGCATACTGATGAGCGAGATGAGCTAAACGGAACACTAAACTGTGAGCTGGATGTATAGTGTGTCAATCTAGGGCACACATGGAAAATGATCAGTGAATCTTGCGTGGCGGCTGGATGATGAGCTGAACGCCAAGATGGATTGTGAGCTAGACGTATGGTGCGAAAAAAAGGCTGAATACATTTTATTGTTTAATTTCCCAAAGGAACTATAAAATATGCAAACAAATATACATATCAGATAATACATTAAATATGCTTTAAATAACATAGTTTTGAGTGAATAAAATCATAAAAATGATATTAATAACCAAAGTGGAAATAACATCAAATTTGTTCTTACCTTGTGCCGAAATAACGATTTGTATGACATAAAAAAGACTAAAGGGAATAAAATATGTGTTTAAATATGTTATTTAATTGATAAAAATGATAACAAAATGAGGTTCAACATTTCCCCAAACCAGAGAAATGCCAGGTCCCACTGAGCAAAAAGAAAAATGATTAAGGAAGAAGGCAAAGTTGCGCTACTAACTACCTTCTACTTGGCGAATGGAAGAAAGAATTTAAACTTTAATCTTATAAATGAATATTTATTTTGTGTCAAAATAGAAAAAATGATGATGGGATAGTAGAAGATTTAGATTTCTTAGGAGACCATACTATTATAGAAGAATTCAAGATATGTCTCTTTTAACAAGCATATGCATTTGATGAATAAATTTATAAAGTTTATAACAAGTTCAACCATGTCCAAAGTTTTTACTTTGGACAGCTTGAACATATATCGCAAATGCATAAATGAGATTCAAGAAAAATAGTTTTCATGTGTATTTAGATAAGAATATGCTAATAGTAAAATGATAACAAAAGAAATTTTAAGATCAAAGCATCCATACAAAAATAAAACTATACTCAATAACAAAAATTTGGTTGACAAATTTTAATTATCCATGCTATAATACCACAATATCTCATTCAAACCATTATCCGAATCATTAGTCAAATCCTTCGTAAAGTCTTCCATCAAATTTCTTCATATTTTTCTGTAAAAACATGCTTCATGTTATAACCTGAAAACACTTTAACATTTGTCATAATAATAATAAAAGATAAAAGCAAACAAATATTTTGTTTCGAATCTTCCTAATCCAATCCTAATCCTCCCCCAAACCAAGGATATGGCATGTCCTCATGCAAAGGAGAAGAATAGTTTATTTTAGATAAAGAAAAGTGCAAGTATGTTGTCATTATTTTATAAAGAAAAGAAAAAGTAACTAGTAAAGGAAGGTGATTTAGATATGTATATTTATGAAAAATAAAAGTGTAGAGAAAGCCCATAGAAAGAGATAATAATATAATCAAAATAATGCGATAGGAAAATATATGAATCTATGACTCATTGTAAAGATATCTTGTCATCATCAAATACTTTAAGTTTACCCCAGAGTGTGTGAGAGATCTAACTATGGGTCCCATTTTTAGGATAATAACATCCTAGGTATTAATTGAATTAGATAGCGAGGTCCAAGCCCAACTTACAGGGATTCTCAAGTGACAGTAAAGAGAATGGACCTTAGCATTTTATTTATAATAATTTTTCAAAAATTTCCTGTATATGATCACTATTTTATGAATCATATGCATAGTAGTGCATTAACCCGACCTCTTTACCCGATATTTCCTCACTGCCAGCAGGCCTGTTCAATACCCCGAAGGGTTTATCTTGGTGCCATGAAAGTATAGTCCCGTTGCTAGTGATCCTATTCAGTACCTTGACGGGTTTACTTGCATTTATCGAGCTTCCTATTTTTAAATTTTTACTTAGCATTGACCCACTGCCAGCAGGCCTATTCAGTACCCTGGAAGGTTTGCCTTGTATATAATGATATTAAATAAATGGAAGCCGATTGGTACTAGAGCGTTCTAAGCCCTACTAAAACACATAATTCAATTTTACAGAAATAAACTTACAAATAGATTTTCATATCGGCCTTAATCATAAGTCATGTCAAAATAGAATAACTTAAAGTTGTTCTTTAACCTTAGAATTCATCCTTTTCAGAAGAGATAAGTAATGTTCCCCACAAGTAAAAAATTCCACCTACTCTCGAGTTATCACAAAGAGAAATTTGAGAGAGAAGTTTTGATAACAAGTATAGGATGAACTAGTAATCCATAGGCACAAGATGAATGATAATGAAAATAGGTCTTATCAAGCACTGTTCAAAATAATAAATCAGAAATATACATGTCTGAATCAAAATACCAAAAAATATCTAAATCATTAAAGGAGCAGTTAAAAAATGATATGCAAGGAGTTATCTCTAATTGTCACTACAAACTACAAATTAGGAAAATTTAAGATACCTTATGAACGTAATTACCTTTTCCAGATAATACTTCATGAGCTGCTTATAGAGATAAATTATCCATGATCAAACTGCAAAACCACTTATAGATGATTCAATTTATTCATAAAAACATAGAAAGAAAAAGAGTCCCATGTAATTTATTTTATCAGAAATGACTCTCATTTATTCATAGAAGCAAAAACATATCTACATATATACAAGTGATGATAACCCAAAATAATTTCATGGATCAGGAGGAGGAATAAATTCCTCTTCAATCAATTCCATTTGTCTTTGCCATAAAACATCTTGTATGAAATCCTGTCTAGATGTTGGTTGATGATAAATCCTAAGTCTATGTCCATTCACTATAAAGGAAACTTTTGAGCCATCAATTGGTTTAATTTTTACTGATCCATTGTAAAAATATGTAACTACCTCATAAGGTCCCAACCAACGGGTAGTTAATTTTCTTATAAATTTTTTGAACCGTCAATTGAATAGTAATGCCCGATCTTTAGTATTAAATTGCTTTTTCTTGATAAATTTATCATGCCACTGCTTCTGCTGACTCTGTATTAGCATGCTTCTTTAGAGTGCATCATGTCTAATTTCATCTAATTCATTAATCTGTAGGATTCATTGTTTCTGCACTTCATCCAAATCCATACCTAACTGTGCTACCATACGAAAGGTTTTAACTTGAAATTCAATAGGTAAAAGGACTTGTTTTCCATATACTAACTCATAGGGGGTATGTCCGGTAGTATTTCTCCATGTTGTTCTATATGCCCATAAAGCCTCGAGAAGTCTATCTCCCCAATCCTTATGATGTAAGTGAATGGTCTTAGTTAAAATAGCTTCTAATATTTATTGGTCGATTCTACCTGACCATTAGCTTGAGGATGGTAAGGTGAGGACTTACAATGCCCGATACCATACTTTGTAGTGAGCTCTTGCATTAATTTGGAAGTGAATTGGGTACCTTGGTCTATGAAAATTTCTCTAGGTACACCAAACCGAGTAAATATTTCTTCATATATGAATTCTACTACATATTTCTCTGTATCCCTAAATAAAGCTTTAGCTTCTACTCATTTGGTAACATAATCTATACAAACCAAGATATATTTATTTTTATGAGACATGGGAGATATTGGTCCTACAAAATCAAGAGCCCTTTTTCGAAAGGCTCAATCATGACTTGTGGTTGTAAAGGAATTTGGTCTAATGTTGTGGGTCTACCCATTCTTTAACAACTATCCCATCCTTTGACATACTTGGCAGCATCCTTAAAAATGCTTTGCCAGTAATAACTAGAGTGCAGTACTTTGTATGTTATCCGTTTATCGGAAAAGTGGCCTCCACATGGTCCATCATGGCATGCTCAGAGGATGTCTGTCATTTCATCCTCTCGCACACATATTATAATAATAAGATCTGGATCGGTGCGAAAGAGGTCATTATCAACCCAGGAATAGTTAGAACTTTGTACTATTATGCGACGTTTCTTGTATGGAGCCAAATGGTGTGGTACTTTTACAGTTGCTAGATAATTTGCAATATTAGCAAACCAAGGGGTTTGAACAAACATAGAAAATAGATGTTTGTCAAGAAAAGTATCATCAATAGGTTTAATATCATTATCGTGTTGTATATGAGAAAGAAAATATGCTACTAAGTTTTCTTTACCAGGTCGATCAATGATGGTAATATTAAATTATTGCAATAGGAGAAGCCACTGGGTAACTCTACCATTGATGATCAGTTTAATCATTAAGAATATAATGGCAGAGTGATTGGTGTGCACAAAAAAATTGTACCCTGTATTATAATGATGAAATTTATTAATAGCATAAATTACAGCCAAAAATTCTTTCTCAGTAACAGTATAGTTTAATTCGGTAGGAGAAAGATTTTTGCTAATAAAATAAATGGCATAAGGTGATTGTCCTTCTTTTTGGCCTAGGACTCCTCCTATGGCCTTATCGAAAGAATTGGTAGATATATGAGAGGGAAGGGTCCAGTCAAGGCCCCTAAGTATTGGTTCCACTGATAGTTTATCTTTTAAAATCTCAAAATCATTTTGACAAGATTCTGTCCATTAGAACTCTACATATTTTATGAGCAATTTAAACATTGGAGTAGCTATCTTTGTAAATTTTTCAATAAAACGATGATAATATCCTGCATGACCCAAAAATATTCTTACCTCCTTCTGGGTTTTTGGAGAGGGAAGTCCAACTATTACTTCTATCTAAGCAGGGTCTACCTTAATTCCTTGAGAAGAAATATGGTGTCCTAGAACTATACCTTCTGTTAGTAAGATTTTACACTTTTAATGACTAGGAGCTAAGTTTGTCTCTTGACATCGAATCAAAACTTTCTCAAAGTTATCAAGATCTTCTTGAAAAGTATTACCATAGGTTGTAAAATCATCCATGTATACCTCAACACAATCATGTATAAGATCAGAAAAGATGCCTAAGACTGCTCGCTGAAAAGTGGAGGGTGCATTACATAAGCCACATGGAAAAATTCGATAAGCAAATGTCCCCCAAGGACATGTAAAAGTGGTCTTATTCTGATCTTCAAGTGATATTAGGATCTGATTGTATCCACTGTATTCATCAAGAAAGGAAAAATACTGCTTACCTGACAAGGTATCTAATACTTGGTCAATAAAGGGAAAAGGAAAGTAGTCTTTAAGAGTGGCTTTGTTTAGTTCCCTAAAATAAACACAAATACACCATTTCCCTGTAACTTTCTTTGGAACTACTACTAGAGGAGACACCCATTTGTTATTAGAAATAGGATAGATGAAACCGACGATAAGGAGTTTTTGTAATTCTTCTCTTACTACCTCCTTCAAAGCAGGATTCATCCACCTCCGAGTTTGTCTTACAGGTGGTATATTTGGATCCATATAAATGTGGTGAATACAAGTGTCAGTGGGTATACCCTTCATATAAGTGTATTCCCATGCAATTGCTCCAGCTTATTTTTTAAGAACCTTAAGTAGTTGAGCGTGTTGATCTTCACTTAATCTTGCATTTATGTGCAGAAATTTTTCAGGGCCAACTTCAAGAGGTATGGTGAAAGGTCCTATATTCTCTTCAATGGTGAAGACACAAGGTGCTTCTGTAAACATTGAGAGAGCCATAGTTGCTTGAAACTCATCTCCAAATATTTAATCAAATTCAGCAAACGACTGAGGAAAATATGTACTAGTGGTGGAGGAAATAAACTGATTCAATACATTCTTAGTAGTCTACTCCTACAATGCCCATGAGAAATCACTAGGAAAGGAAAGCTCATCAAAATATTCGTCCATAAAGGAAAAATTTAACCAGCGGAAATTTTCAGTTATTGGTTGTGCTGGGGGATATGAAATAAGTCTTTGGGTAGACAACCCATTGGAAATGGTCATCTCCCCATCCCTACATCATATAAAAGCATTGGCAGTAGCTAACCATTGTCTTCCCAAGATGATAGGATGTCCTTTAGAAGGATCCTTTGATTCTATGATCATGAAGTCGACAGGGTATTCCCATGAAGCTACTGATATGATAATGGCATTCAAGACTCCAGCAGACCTTACCATAGTACGGTCTGCTAGTTCCAATATGGAAAGGGTAGGTCAAAGAAATTGTCACAACTGTAAAAATTCTAACACTGCGGTGTTCATCATATTGATGGATGATCCTAAATTGACTAATGTGTTACCTATGGTGGTATTATTGACGACTATAGTCACTACTGGGGCTCCTGGATTTGTATATTTTGCAATCCAAGATTGATATGTCATATATTCAGACATCTCTCCTATGACATGAATTGTAAGGGGGTCTTTTTGTTTCTTCCCTGGGCGTTTAATGCATAATTCCTTTATGACCTTACTGTAAATTTGTATGTCTTTAATAGCTTGTAATAACGAGATGTTGATACCGATATGCTTTAATTCATTCAAGATATCATACTCAGAGTGAACTACAAGTTTTTCTATTACTAGTCTTGCTAGAAATGGAGCAATTCTTTGTTCCTGAATAATTTCTTAGGGAGGACGGGTTAGGTATCGGTTGTGCAGGTAATAATGTCGATAGTGGAGGATTTGTATTCTGGAAGTGATGAGGTTTTTTTGTAATGAGAGGACTTGGAGGTATAAATCCAGGAAAATGCTGCTGGAAATTCGATTGATGTTGAGGATAAGGATGACTAGGTGGAGGGATAGGTTGTGACTAAGGATATGGCCATCCTCTCCACCCCTGTGACCAATACTGTTTCTATGGAAATTGAGGAGGAGGATACTAAGGTGGCCAACTCTACCAACTAGGATTGTTCCATTGTTGGGGCTATTGGTATGAAGAGTAATAGGGTGGGGAGTGTGGTGGAAAATTCTGGTATATTGGTTGATCTCTAGATTGCCAAGGAGTCCTCCTAGATGTTTCACCTACATCCCCACTCTTATAGATGGCTTGAAATACAGGAAAGGATGGACAGTTATCTGTCAGATGTTCCTCCGTACAGATGTGACATACATAAATGTTGTTTAATGGACATTCCCTTTGGGGATGTTTTTTTCTACACCTTGGACAAAAAATACGCATTGTTGTCCATTATTCATCTTGCCTTTTCTTGGCTTGTAAATCATCTAATTGAGAACCCATGACTCCTAATATGTAAGTCTCAAAATTCTCCAACAGGTTACCTAATTCCATCCTTGTAACTCCTCCTAAACTACGAACATTTCCTCTTATGTTTCTACTATAAGGCTCTCAAAAAAAATTCCCAGCTTCCCCCCTACTTCTAGAATAATTTTTACACATCTCACGAATTTGTGCAAAAGTATTATGAGAAATTTCACCAACTGCCATGAGATTAAGATTCTCAAGCAAGTATTCAAATATTCCTTTGAGAAAAAGCGTCCATACTGCATCTTCTTGAAGGTCATGATACTTCAATTTATGAAGGGTATAAATGAACCTTTCGATATAATCCTCTAGGATTTCATCTTCAAGGTGTTGTATATTGAATATATCATGTCGAGAGTCTTTAGGTTTGTAGTATTCTTGATACTTTCTTACTAATGAGGTTCTCATGTCGTCCCAAGTCGTGATAGTGGATTCACCTAATCCCATGAACCATCGCAAGGAGGAATCTTTCAATGTAGCGGGAAAGAGTTTTAGTTTGTGAGCATCTTGTAGGTAATTATAGCTCCTACAAGGAATATAAAAATCAAACAAGAATGTGTCCGGGTCCTCATTACTTTTTCCATAAAAGTAGGTAAATAAGAAGGAGGGTTGTTTTTCATATTTACATCCATTACAGTATCTAGGATAGGAAACCCAAAGGTAACCTCAGTTCGATTTTCTCCTTCTCCTTCATTATTTATAACTTCGTTACTATCTTTTTTCTCTCTTGGCCCCTCCATATAGGCTGGGTTTTTAATATAAATATACCTAGGAAGCTCCTTTCAAGGTGATAATGGAGCATCCCAACCCTCTATTTCAGGAGAGATCTTCCTCTGGTCAACTGTTTTCTTATTGAACCCTAGAGGGAGAGTAGGTTCCACTGTGGATGTCTCAATTTGTGAGATAATTGTATCTGTGGGGTTTCCAAAGAGGTTTTTTACCTGCTAAGGATGAACAAGCTCAACAAAGTTCGGACTTCCTACTAGTGAAAAGGTCGTATCCTTTGGTTTTGTGACTAGTGGAGAACTAGAGGTTACTAATGGTTGATCCTTCTAAATTTATTCCAAAATGAGGTCCTTAGGACCTCCGATCAAGGTTCCCTCTCCTTCTATGTTTCCCTTGGTAAGATCTCTTGGAAGAGTTTCTTTAGGTCTCCAAGCATAATTACTCCCTTCAGGTGTTTTTCAATACCTTTCTGGTGAGTTAGTAGTTGGGGTGTTACCTCCCATGGAAAATTTAGCAGAAATGTCAATAGATTTTCCTACTTTAATAAATCTACCATGAGGATCTCTAAGTCTGTTCATGAAAAGAAAACTAAATTAAAGGAAACTTATGCTATACTATTATTGATGGATTTAGGGGTGCCTGTTATAACATATCGGTTGATTCTAAAAAAGAAAAACAAGTATATGAAAGATGCACAAAATAACACACTTACACAAATAACAAAGAAACAACAAGGATTTGGGGCACCCCACTATAGTGGATGCACCTGGCTGTTACACTACGGAAATTCTGTAGTGAAGTCATCTTTGCGTCTTATTGTTATCCCCTCCCTCTTGTTGTGTAATATAAAAGTAATCTATCTATCTATCTAAACTTCATAAAGGAACCCTATTTATTCTACCTTATAAAAAAACTCCCCGAAAACGGTGCCAAAATGTTTGCAGTGTGTTCTACTATCTTAAATACAACGAATATTTAATTATCAACCGGGGTTGGTAAGCTTAGAGTTGATACAAAATATATGCAAAGGTAAAGGGGCTCCTAAGGTGCTGTGAAGATATTTTAATAAACAAAAGATAGAAAGATTAAAAACCGAGTCAAACTCCTAAAATTATCTAAGTAATTGGACTGGACTGGAATATCAAATTCTAAAAAGATACTAAAAAGAAAGACATAAACAATAATACTTATAAATTCAAGCACTAAATCATATATAAAAATAAGCCCGCATGGGTGTGGCTCATTGGCAGTTCTGTTGTAATGAATTTGTTTGTAAATTGGAGGTCACGAGATCAATCCCACCCGGATTTAACCGTGTCCCATGTCTTGTAGTAGGTGTGGGGAACCTAAGTCTATAGTGATAGCGAGAATGGATCCCTGGACCTTGTGTCACGCGAGTACCAGCCTGGCCCCAGTTGTCGATTCCCCTAGTTTAAAAAAAAAATCATATATAAAAATAAATTATAACAACTGAACTGACAAATAACCAACTAACTACTTCTTAAGCTGGAAAGCTGGGGTAAAAAGACAACTTATATTATGAAGAATAGAAAAATGAAAAAGAAAGTAGAAAACTTAATAAAGATAATAAACAGAACCAACTATAAAACTTAATAAAGATATTTAAATTATATTTTCAATACACACATAAAAACAAGAATGATTCCTATCATTACAAATAACTTAACTTCCTCTTAAAAATAGTGCATATAACCCTAAACTCTAAATGAAAATGAAGATGACTAACATAAAATAGCATTGAAACAAAATCAGTATTTAATATTCAAGGAATAAAAACAACTTAATTCATATGTAAAATAAAAAATGATAAAACCTTAATCAATAACTTAAAACAACCAAACTTTAATTCAAATGCTTAAATAAAACTACCAACTACAAGCATAATCCAAAGATTGACAAAACAAAACTAAGAACAATATAAAAAATGCATAAAAACAGTAAAAACAAAACCAAGGGTTAAATCACAGACTGAATAGTAGGTCTGTAAAGGGTGACTGAATGGCAAACTAGACAGACAATTCGAATGGCGGTCCGTACAGTAGAAATGGTAAAAACTAACCTAAATGAACTAATTCTTCAGTTGAAGTTATGCAGTTCTAAACCTAATGCATGGATTTAATAAACAAACCTATTTAATCAACAAATTAACTTCAAACTAATTCTTAAACAAAAAGAAAACATTATGATTGTAAACTAATTAGCAAACTAGAATTAACTTGAACAAACTAGAAATTACTTTAAACAAATTCATGATAGAAAACAAAATAAACAAAACTAAATTTAAATGAAAGAAAACTATTCTATATAAATAAATTAATAACCGGAAATAAATGAACAAGACTACACTGAAATGAAAACAAACTATTCTACTTAAACCAATTCATAACTAATCAAAACTAAATCCAAATGGAAATAAACTATTCTACTTGTCTGAAACTAAAAACTAAAAGCAATACTGGAATGAAATGACTAACTAAAAGCAACTAATTAAGAACAAAAGAATGAAAGCAAATGACTAAAAGTAAAACTATGTGTGCATCTACTTATTTAATTAATGAAATAAAAACTAAGCTAATGCAATACAAGGAAATAAAATAATTGTTTAACTACTGAAAGAAAACTAATTTAATACAATACAAGAAATAAAATAGCATCTAATGAAAAAAAACTGGAAATTAAACTAGACTAACTAAAACAGAAAAGAAAGAACTGAATTAAAACTAAGCTAATGAACCTCTGGTTGATGAGCGGCCCTCTCAACAATTAGGGGTGAAGTCTGCTAACTCCTACTCAAATGCAATCTTCAACAACAATACATACAACTCTTTATTCAATCTTAAAAAACATAATTACAGTGCTTATAAAAACTATGACTAGCTCTGGCTCTTGCTAACTAACTAACTTTCTCTTCATTTAGAGAATGATATATATAGTTTTACATGAGAGATCAGCAAGTCGACCCTAAAGGTCGAATTCTCTCTAATTTTAGGCAATCTTTAAAGCACATAATTGATTTTCAACCAATGCATGGTATGCCTCTTCATTCAGCGTGATCGTGGCATAATGTGATGAGTCTGCACTTTCTTTAGCATGGACATGATTCTACAGCGTGCTTGATGTGGAGTGATATTCTTCCTTCGCATGGGCAGATCCTCTTCATCATGGCGTGAATCCCTTCCTTGGTGTGGAGGATGGATTGGTGTTGAGCGTAGGTTTGTACACAACAACAAGTTTCTGGAATGCAGGTCCCTTATCAGTGCGAGCATACAAACTGGTGGTGTTGTCGAGAGCAGGGGCAGTGACACAATTAGTCTTCTAGAACATAGGCCATTCTATCCCTTAAACGCACAGACTTATGATAGTTGAGTATTAAATCAGAGGAGGCCATGAATTAACAACAAATGTCCATCCCTTTAAACGCGTGAATAACGAGCAGCTAGGTGGCAATCCTTCTAGAGGGTGAGTTAAATGCATCGGTCCAGCATAGAGATAGTTGGTGTGATGGAGAGCTAAGGATATTTACAAACTGTTTTATGTTTAAATTCTCAAAAAGAACTATGGACAGCACGTGGACTGATGATCGAGCTGAACGATGAGCTAAATGAAACACTAAATTGTGAGTTGGATGTATTGTGCGTCAATCTAGGGCACACATGGCAAATGATCAGTGAATCTCACGCGGTGGCTGGATGACAAGTTGACTACCAAGCTGGATCATGAGTTGGGTGTGTGGTGCGAAAGGAAGGATGAATACATTTTATTGTTAATTTTCCCAAACGAACTATAAAATCTGCAAGCAAATATACATATCAGATAATACATTAAATATGCTTTAAATAACATAGTTTTGAGTTAATAAAATCATAAAAATGATATTAATAACCAATTTAACATCAAATTTGTTCTTACCTTGTGCCGAAATAACGATATGTATGACATAAAACATACTAAAGGGAATAAAATATGCGTTTAAATATGTTATTTAATTGCCAGAAATGATAACAAAATGAGGCTCAACACTGACATCACCTAATGAGGTTTGGGAGAATATTTAAGAGATTTTTGGAAATACAAATGAGATGAGAGGATATCAAATCAGGAATAATTTGATCTCCTTGAGTCCCAGTAGCTTCGAATCATTGCAACTCAACTTTTCAAAGTTCAAGGCCCTTGTTTCGCAGCTAAAACATTGTGGGATCAAAAATAAGGAAGAGAAATTGGGCTTCACCATACTCTCTAATATTGCTCCTGACTATTCAGTATTTGTTTCAAACTTCCATGCCACCAAATTGACAGCTCGAACCTAGAATATTCCTAATATTTCTGAGTTTGTGGAATCCCTCACCCAGGAGAAAAGTAAATTGCTAATGATGGGCACCAACAAACCTTCCAAAGACCAATATTTGGTTGCTAGAGATTCAAAATTGGATTCAAAAATCAAGAAAAAAACTAAAAATCCACCTGAGAAAAAGAAATACAGGTCAAACACTCAAGAGGAGCCATCAAGCTCCAATAAGAACAAAGGAAAAATGAGAAATTGTGCATACTGCAGTAAGTGATATCATCTTGAGATCTCTTGTATGAAAAAGAAACTTGACATGTTGACCCAACTCCTAGAGAAAAACAACATCACCCTTCCGGATTGCTCTAAGAAGAGGGAAGGAGAATCAAATTTAGAAGACAAGGAGAGAGTACATGCCTTGGTTGCTGGCACCTCAAGATCACCTAGCTTCATCATTCATTATGGAGTTTCCAGACATATGGTTTTGACAAGGGAGTTCTTCTCCTCGCTTGACATGTCGAAACATCCAAGAATAGTTTTGGGAGATAACTCTCTGACTGACAGTATAAGGAAGGGTAGGATTGATATTAACCATGGTAATAGCAACAATGTGTTGTATGTTCCTAGTCTCTCCTATAATCTCTTGTCAATGTATCAAATGACTCACACTGGGTCTCCAAATAAAGTCATATTCTCTCCCAATGAATTTTAAATCTCAGATATTTCGAATGGTAAAGTCATATAAAAAAGTGTTGTGGATCACACTTCGAAGGTATACAATTTTTCCCATTCTCTATGATACTCAAACCCCTCTTCTCTTCTTGCCCATGCTAATGAGGAAAGCAAGCATTGGCATGATATATTTTTCCATATTAACTATAAGTATATTTTTGATATTTCATAGGGTTACGAAAGATCAAGTTTTATGAGGGAGTCTGACAAGGTTGTTTCCTAGAAAAACACCCAAAGCACAAATATGAGAGAGCTAGTCATGAGAGAAACTTTGCACCCCTTAATTTAATCCACAAGGACATTTCTGGTCCATTCCCTCATATTTCCATTAGTCAATCCAAGTATGCACTCACCTTCATAGATGAATTTTGCATCTATTGTTGGGTCAAGTTCCTAAAGCACAAGTCTGAAGTTTTTGATCTCTTCAAGGTCTTTAGAGCCTTGGTTGAGAACCAGTCTATGAGGAGACTGGAGATCCTCAGATATGACACTGGTGGTGAGTATGTCAAGTCTAATTTCATTCCTTATTGTAAATATGTAGGTATCTATATGCATCATTATTTTCCTTACACACCACAGCAAAATGGTGTTGTTGAGAGAAAGAACAGATCACTCAAGGAGATGGAAACTTGCATGATGGAGGCTAGATATTTGCCACCAAATTTTTGGTCTGAGGCTATAAATTGTGAATCCTATATCTAGAATAGGGTTCCACATAATCATTTTGATGGTATTAATCCTTTAGAATCTTGGAGTGGGCACAAGCTAGATGTGACCCATTTCAGGATTTTTGGCCCAAAGGCTTGGGCTAGAATTCGAACTAAAAAGAGGAAGCCTTTGCAACCCCAAAGACAAGAGTGCCTATTTTTTTGGGTATTATAAATATTCAAAATGGAAAAATCTGATAAACTTGAGCACTAACAAATCTTTCATTGAAAGAAGTGTTTAGTTCGAAGAAGAGCCTTTAGTAGCAGTTGAAGTTGGAGAGTCCTCTTCACCACCACAACCACTGATTGTAAGTGAAGAGACTAATGATTTTTATGATTCTGATATTTCTGATAATGATGATTTAATTGCAGATCCTAACAATTTTACAAGACCAAAATGGGCAGCAAGTACCATTCATGCAGCTGGGGAACTAGCTACAAATCCTAGTGACACTAGGAGGACTAGATCTCAATTTGAGAGTGCCATTTTTGTGAAAGATACACTTTTTGTTGAGAAGTGTTATTTTATGGTTGAATATGATCCTTATAAATAATAATATGCAGCACATGATCCAAGATGAAAATAATCCATAAAAGAAGAATTCAACTCGTTGTAGAAGAACAACACATGGGAACTAGTTGATCTTCCCCCAAGGAGAAAGCTAGTAAAGTGTACGTGGGTCTTTAAAACTAAGTTTGTTGCTCATATTTCACTTTTGAAATATAAATAAATATCGGTATCCAATGCCTACTATCAATTATATGGTATTTATTACAATGAGACCTTTGCACCAGTGGAAAATATGGACTCCATAAAGCTAGCTCTAGCCATTGCATCTTTAAGGAAATGGGAGGTACATCACATGGATGTAAAGTGTGCATTTATAAATGGAGATATGAATGAAGAGATTTATATGAAGAAACTATAAGGTTTTGTTTCTAATCCATCTTTATTGTGTGGGTTAAATAAATCATTGTATGGGCTCAAGCAATCGGCCCCCAAGGCTTGGTATGCCAAGATTGATGGATTTTTGTCGTCACTGAGCTTTTTTTGATGCAAGTCTGATACGAATGTCTACTTGAAGATGATTCATGGTTCTCTAATGACAATTGTATTATATGTGGATTACCTATTGATTAAAAGAAGTTCAAAGAAATATATTTCCTCCTTGAAGGATGCAATGAACCATGCATTTTCCATGACAGATTTGGGATTGTTGAGCCAATTATTGGGTCTTGAAATTGATCAATCCCAACATGGAATCAAAGTTCACCAATCCAAGTATTATTTCATTCTGATCAACAAGTTCATTATGAAATATTGCAATCCAAGCAAGACTCCATTCCTTTTAGGAGTTAAGCTTGAGGAAGAAATTCATTCTCCTTTGGTAAATAATACATTGTATATGCAATTGATGGGGTGTTTGCTTTATCTTACACATACTCGACCTGAATTATCTTATGAATTTATTGTGGATTTAAGATACATGGATCAGCCTCGTGAGATCCGTTGGAAAGCAACCAAGAGGATCCTAAACTTTGTTCAAGGAACAAGGACTCATGGAATTTCGATAAAGCAAAATCTAACTTAGAGCTAGTTGGATTTACTGATAGTGATTGGGAAGGTGACAACATAGATTGAAATTCTAATTCAGGATATGTGTTCATGCTTGTATAAATACCAATCATGTAGTCAAGTAAGAAGTAGAGTGCCATATCACTCCCATCTACAGAGGCAGAGTATAAATGAGTTGTGAATGTAGCTACTCAATGTTTGTGGTTACAGGGGATACTTGGAGGATGTGGTTTCAAATCAGATTTTTAAACAGCCATATATTGTGAAAATAAAAGCACCATTCAAATCTCCATTGATCTAGTTCAAAGACAGATAACCAAGCACATTGAGATCCATATGCACTATGTCAGGGATCTTGTACATGATGGTACCATTGCTCTACTCTACTGTGCTTCTTCAGAGAAAGTAGTAGATATACTCACTAAAGTATTCTGTGAGAATACCTTCAGTAATATAAAATAACTGCTAGGTATTTTTGATCATGTGGTGAAGCATGATTGATAACAATATTTCCAAAATTTTGTTTCATGTCCATGTTTAAGGGAGGATTTTCCCACTGGGTTTTTTCTTGTTTCCTTGGTTGTATGGGCATGCAGTATGTAAAAGGTGACTAAGCCTTGTTGATAGGCCATATGGTTTTTTGATATTTACTCATAAGGTCATGATTAAGGGGTGGTGTTATCATAATCAACCCATAGTTACCCATATTTGACATAAATTAATCATTTTTGTCTCATTCCTATATTCCTAGATTCCTCACTATGTTAGTTGGCTTCCACATGCACCTAGAAGTCAACACTTGCTAAAAATGGGTCATGGAGTTCTTTGGAATCATCCCATAAAAATTTTTACCATGTCTTCTTTTATTCCTGGTTTGTAAAAGCGCAGTTCTTCTTTTTCTGAAAGTTCCCTTGCTTTACAACAGTTTTAAGGAAAAAAGTAAAAGCTAATCTAGGAATAATTGCCTTCTTTTTTTCCCACATCACCCTCCTTAATTTTCTCCAAAAAAAAGCATGGATATGATATCTTTCCATCACTTACTATCTGGACTATCTGATTTATCCAATTCGGGAGCATCTTCATAGATATGGAAAGTCTTTCTTGCACCTATGGGGGATTTGACTTGTTTTAGTAAGCCTATTTTTTGACCAAGTCAAATAGAAACCTTATGCTTTTGAATATCTGATATAATTATACATTTGATCAGACTATCACTTCATATGGTTGGTTTTTGTACACTTATTCAATACGGGATTAACTTATGCTCCAATTTCAGTCTCCTTTTGTGTGAATTTTGCATGTTTGATTAGCAATTTTGTGAGTGTGATTGTTCTATCACTTGGGTTCAATTTTCACAATTCATATGGAATGGTGATGATCATTATCTATTCATAAATATGTATCAATAGTGCAGGTCACTAAAATGGCATTGTCAAAAGTCATTTTTTATATACGAAATGGTGATAGTCAACAAACATCGCCAAACGCGCGCGCACGTGCACACAAACACACATGCATCAATAGTGAGGCCCATGAAAGGTCCATCACCATAAATCATTGTTGTTCATAGGCATTGATGGTCACTATGTGTCATTACAATCATTATTCATGACAGACCATGAATGTCACCACATCACCTATACTTTTGGTGATGTGGCCTTTGGCGACCTTCAAGTTTTGGTGACAAAGGCTCTTTTGAGCATTACCAATGAGCTTATGGTGAAAAATTTCAGCCCTCAAAAAAATATGCAATGATGATGGAAAATGAACATTACCATAATAATAATTAAGGCCATGAAAGGTCCATCACCATATATCAATGTTGTTCATATGAAATAGCGGTAATCACTATCTGTCATTATAATTATTATTCGTGATGGACCTTGAATATCACCACATCACCTATACTTTTGGTGTCAAGGCATTTGATGACGTTTATTTTTTGGTGACAAACAATCTTTTGACTCTCATCAATGAGCTTATGGTGACCTTTTTTAACCATCACCAATGACCCTCTTTGTTGTAGTGTGAATAGAGAAGAAGTAGAATGGAGGGTTTAGAAGAGTATATTGACCTGTATATCAAAATTTTCCAAAATCTAGTTCTTTCATATAAAGCACCATAACAATCAAGAAGCAGGAAACCTAGCTATCAAAGGTTTAAGACTTAAAGAAGTAGTATTAGTAATTGATAATTATTTTAAAACCCTAAAATGGTCACCTTGTTTTGTATTAATTAGTTCTTGCATCCAACGAAAGAAGAATGGTCCTATCATCCTTAATGAATCACCCTTGGTAACTATTGAATTTTTTAGGAAACTTAGAAAATAATGTAAAAGGATAGGTGGGTGGAAGACAAGAAAATCCACATGCATTTAATTTATCCTTGGTGAACCTTAAATACTCCTCCTTTTCATTGTCTATCATTTTAAGGATCCTTGTTATGGCATTTAATGTGGGTGTTAGTCTCGAAATCTCACATTAATTGATCCTTGTCATAATAGCAAGGGTCAAGAAGATGGATATCTGTATTCAGAATGTCAATTTGAGAATTAATGAGGTTTTCAGAGGCGGTCGAAACATCATAGAAGCCAAGATCATAGTCACAGGGGCTCTCTACTTCAGCTTCAGAATTGATTCCCTCCGGTCAATCGTGCTTTTGGTTTGTGATATTGGCATAATGGAGGGTGACCCAACTGATTCTTTAAAGATGAATACCCCTTCTAATGTTGTCAAATATATTAAAGGTTACATGGTTGACTTCAAGAAAATTATTTTGTGTAATTCTGAGTTGGTTTCTATAGTTTATGATGAGAAATGCCATATCGATCTTGAGATCTCACATTTTGACACCAGGCTAGAAGATGTCAAAAGTAGCTCCAGGGTCCTAGTTGGAGAGATAGATGAAATAAAGAATATTATGCATAGAATGGAGAAAGTTCAGGCTTAAAATTTTGGTAATACTTAGAACTTTATTATGCTACAAGAGAATATCATGACTTGTAATGATTGTTTTGAGTAATGTGTCATCCAGCTAAAGGAGGCTATAGAGGAAGTTCAGGCGAATGTAAAGAGCATTCAAGAAGTCATCAATGGAATACTGACGAATTTGGGCATTCATGTGTAGCAATAATAAGAATATCCAATAGAATAAATCTATTCATATCTTATTGGTGTAGTTAACTGTAGAAATTGAACCCAAGCAATAGAACAATTGCACTCACAAAATTGCTAATCAAACATGCAAAATCCCACAAAAAGGAGACTGAAATTGGAGCATAACACTATTAATTCTTCCACATGATCTAGGAACTAAGAATCAATCTCATCAAAGAATTATTAACAAATACTCATGAATTGGAAATTATCGGAACCAGAAATGGTTTCCTCTCTGTATATTTAATAAATAATAATGGGTTACAATTCCAATGCTGAGCAATGGCTTAACTCCATGAAGAATTTGAATAACTAAGGAGACAATTCGAATTCAGTGAGTGAGTCTAGCTTAACTGACTCTCAACCATGCAATCTCACTCAGTTAACCAATTGACCAAAAGCCTAATTGACTCACCAAACCCTAACTGAAGTCAGAGTGCAATAAATGACTGAATCTCAACTGAAGGAGATCAAACACATGTCATAGCAATCCAAGCATCAAGTGCTAGTGCTGCATGACTCCAATGAACCCTGATGATGTTAAATGAAGCTGAACTGACCATCAGAAGTTGGTGGAGGCACCTTGTTGACTCCAGATCATTAAATAATAATAAATAATCATAAAATAATCATAAAATAATATATTTAATGACTGGAGGCGCCTTAACTGACTATAACTGACTGGTTGAACTGATTGTAACCACCAGTTAGCAATTAGGTGCATTAATGTCACACAGATCACCCCTAGAGTGCTCTAGTTAGCCTCCTTGACTGTAGGTAGGTGTGGGTGTGACTGGATGATGGCAATTAATGCTCCACTGATGTCAATTAAACTTAGTATAGTGGTTTAACTAGGCCAATTTGACCAAAAGAGTGTGTATGATGGTAAATGTCTCCAACACCCCCCCTTAAGCTATACTCAGGAAGAGTTAGAAAAAATATATGCATAAAAATGCTAGGGCCCTGGAAACTAATGCCATAGGTCACCCTGTACAATGCTGAAATTTAAACAATGCTAAAAAACAAACTAAGTGAGGAAAAGAGGGAAAACCCAGTGGGAAAAAACCCCCCCTCAAGCTGAACACTGAAAATAATCTGGATCACCCTGATGAACTCACCCACAATAGTGAATGGAGGTAAGTGAACTTCTTTTCTGAAAAGATCTTGGTGAAGATGTCTGCAATCTGCTCATCAATCGGGCAGTATTGCACAATGATGGTCATGTCATGCACTAGCTCCCTGATGTAGTGCATGTGTATCTCTACATGTTTAGTCCTCTGCCTGGTAACTGGATCCGTTGATATATTAATAGCACTCTAGTTGTCACAAAAGAGGATAGTGGACAAAGTACTACCAAGATCAAACTCTGAAAGAATGCCTTGCAACCAAACTGCTTGGATGCAAGCATTCACCTCTCCTCGATACTCGGCCTCTGCTGAAGATAGTGCTATGGCAGCCTGAGTTTTGCTTGACCAGAAAATAGGGCCACCAACAAACATGAATACATATCCGGAAGTTGACTTTCGATCAATAGAATCACCCTCCCAATCGGAATCTGTGTATCCAACCAGCTCTAGCTCGGAGTTTGCAGCATAGTGAATGTCGTAGGTCCTGGTTACCTGAATGTACTAGAGGATCCTCTTGGCTGCCTTCCAATCAAGATCATGATTCTGATGCATGTATCTTGATACATCATTCATGGCATAACAAATATCAGGCCTAGAATGTGTCAAGTACAACAAGCTATCAATCAGTTGTCGATAGATAGTGCAGTCCATGGGAGGTGTGCTTTTTCCTTCTTCACGGCTGATCCCTGAAAGGAAAGGGAATGGTGCAGGCCTACATTCAGCCATGTTAAACTTGAATAACAGGTATGAAATGTATTTTGACTGAGTTACCATAATCCCATCACAATTTTTCTCGATTTCGGGCCCCAAAAATTGTTTTAGAAGCCCCAAATCACTCATTTCAAAGGCATTGTGGAGAGCAGTTTTGATGGCTGAAATGGAGGCAATTGTGCTACCTGTGATTAGTAAGTCATCAGCATATAAAACAATGATAATTATATGACCATAATTCTTCTGTAAATACACATTTGGATCTGATCTACATCTCTGAAAGTTTTGCGAGAGAAGGAAGGCATCCATCTTGGAATACCACTCTCTTGGGGCCTGTTTTAACCCGTATAGTGACTTCTTTAGCTTCCAAACCAAAGATGGATCAATGATTTATCCCTTATGCTGCTTCATTTATATCTCCTCATGAATATCTCCATGCAAAAACGCTGACTTAACATCCATGTGATGCACCTCCCAGTGCTTGGATGCGGAAATAGCCAAAACAAGGCGGATGGAGTCCATTTTTGCAACCGGTGCAAAGGTCTCATGGTATTCCACTCCTTGGACCTGAGAGAAACCTTTTGCTACCAGAATTGAATTATATTTTCAGGTTCTTCCATCAGCAGCAATATTTGTCCAAAACACCGACTTGCATTGAACCAATTTCTTTCCCGGAGGAAGAGGAACTAGCTCCCAAGTAGTGTTTTTCTGAAGAGAATTCATCTCTTCATCCATGGCAACTTGCCATCTCGGATCATTCCGAGCATGGTAGTAGGATTTTGGATCTGAACTAATCATAAAATATCAATTTTCATACAGAAAATTATCAGAACAAGAGAGTGCAATACCTGCTCTTTGGAAATCAGACCGGGTTCTCCTTGGATCATCCGGATTTCCAATGTTGTCTCCTGCGGAGGAGAGTGTCTTTTGGGCCCATGTAGGAAGATGATTTTGAAATTCAGGTTCTGATTCAGTAACTGATGATTTCTGCACACTGATATCATAAATCATAGGATCCAAATCAGGGTCATCAACCCCAATTTCATCATCCAAATATTCAGTGGAATAGGAAGGAATTTCAACAGTTTTCTCTTTCACTAGTTCCAACTCCTGAAGAGGCTCATCGAACTTGACACTTATCTCGATGATTATATGTTTGGTATTGATATCCAGTAGCTTGAATCCTTTAGATTCATTAGGATATCCAATAAACAGACATTCTATGCTCTGCGGTTGCAAATCCCTTCTTTTATCAAGCGGAATCTGGGCCCATGCAGTGGACCCAAACACCTGTAGGTTCGACACATCTGGCTTGTGTCCAAAGTATGCTTCGAAAGGAGTATTTCCTTTCACTGATGAATGTGGCACCCTATTCTGAATGTATTCTACAGCATGCATGGCTTCATCCCACAAATTTTTAGCAAGATTCTTTGACTCCAACATACAGGTGGTCATCTCTTTGAGAGACCTGTTCTTCCTTTCCGCTACTCGGTTCTGCTGGGGAGTGTAGGGAATTGAATGTTGGACCTGAATACCACTTTGGGAGAATATTTATAGAAACTCATTACTGACATACTCCCCTCCATTATCAGATCTCAATATCTTGATCTTAAGCCCAGAGGCATTTTCGATCAAGGCCTTCAATTCAGAAAATTTTTCACATACCTCTGATTTCTTTTTGAGAAAGAAAACCCATGTATACCTTGAAAAATCATCAATAAAGGTAAGGAGGTACCTTGATCCATTCATGGATGTGATAGGCATTGGACCACTGATATCAGAATGCATCAGCCCCAATATGCTTGTATCTCGGTTTTCCTTCCCCCGATCGAACTTGTGCTCAGGGTGTTTTCCAATCACACAACCCTTGCAGACTCCCGTGGTTGCCTTGATGACCGGAAGGCCTTCAACCATGGATTTTTTCTGTAATTTCTGCAAATATTTGAAATTAAGATGGCCAAACCTTTCATGCCATAGCCTACTAACCTCATTTCCATGAGTTAGCAGAGCGGTGGGCTTTGCATCCGCAACAAAGTGAGAGAAATCATAGGCTTTTGCATGATGATTTGCATGGCCTTTTGCAATGAGTTTCCTAGATGCAATTTATGTTATCTCAACATCATTTGGGATGAAAGAGACTCTCTTAGGCATTCCTGTATGTGTCATCTGATAGACACTAAGGAGATTTGCTGCTAGATATGGTACATACAAAACATTAGAAAAAAAACCATTTTCTAGATCTACAGTACCTTGTCCTTTGGTAATGATGGTGGAGTCATCTCCCAAGTGGATGGGGATGGATTTTCTGGTCTCCAAGGATGAAAAGGAGTATTTTTCAGCCATCATGTGATTTGAAGCTCCACTGTCAATCAGCAGTGATTTGGACTTCGAAGTGCTTTCCATGAGGGCATGACCTTTCTCATGCTGTGGTTCCCGATCTTGGTGATCTCTCCTCCGAAAGCTCTCCAGAAGATTGATGTGATTCCTCTCAAGGAGAGAGGTTGCTTCATCAATATTTTTCTTCATGCAGGCATGTTCAGGGTGAAAACCCTTCCCACAGTAAGAACACCTGACTTTTTCTTTCCCATTGTGCCCTTTTCCTTTGTTCTTCCTTGAGCCGGAAGATTCATCACGCTGCTGAAATTCAAATATAGGCTTGGGAGCATCAAATTTAGTTTTCTGATTTTTTTGCTGATTTCCTTTACCCTTCACATCTTTGGGCCCTGAGACATGGAGGGCTTGATCATGGCAATATCGAATGATCCCCATCTGGACAAGCTTGTCATGTTCACTAGTTAGGGACTCAATGAAGGCATTGAGTGTAGGCATATTCCATCCAGGAATTGTGAGCTTCTCCGCACAGAATGTAGAAAAAAAAAATGAATAATCATCCCCGAGTTTGGAGAGGGTGGCTAGGATGAGCTGATCACCCCCCTTCTCCACTTTGCATTGTTTCAAGAGAAAAACTGTATGCTTGAAATTTGTAAAGAAATCATTCAGATTCTCGAAATTGGAAGGTTGGACAGACATGAGTTCATTTTCGAGTTGGTAAAATCTCAAGTCATCATGCTTTCCATACAGAGATTCCAATTTGTCCCATATTTCTTTTGGTGTCTTCAGATCCGTAAGATGGAAGAGAAGGTCATCGAAAATAGAGAGGCATAAGAAACCGAAGGCTTTATCCTTCTTGTTCAAGAATCTTTATTTTTCTATGGCAGATCCAGGCTCAACTTCAGTGTCCATGGCGACTCTATGGAGTCCTTTGGATTTCAACTGATTTTCCATTTTACTTTTCCATGTGTGGAAATTATATGGAGTCAACAGAGGTACTAAAAAGGCCATCTTGATATGCTGTAGCGAATTCTTCACCTGTAGAAACCCAAAAATCAAAATAGAAAGGGAAAAATAAGGTCGGATAGCCTGCACATTCTAGACTTTCATCACACCCAGCATAGTCAATCAAGCAAGCTTGATCAACAAGTTCTTTACTTGGGATATTGAGTGGTAAGCCTTGGCTTCTGGTGCAGTGCTGGAATTTTGAGCTATTGCTCACTTCTCATGGAGAAATCTGTCAAAAAGCTTGTTCTTGAGAGATTGTTCTTCGTCCCGCCGTAAGCTCTGATACCATATTAATTCTTGCACATGATCTAGGAACTAAGAATCAATCTCATCAAAGAATTATTAACAAATACTCATGAATTGGAAATTATCGGAACCAGAAATGGTTTCCTCTCTGTATATTTAATAAACAATAATGGGTTACAATTCCAATGCTGAGCAATGGCTTAACTCCATGAAGAATTCGAATACCTAAGGAGACAATTCGAATTCAGTGAGTGAGTCTAGCTTAACTGACTCTCAACCATGCAATCTCACTCAGTTAACCACTTGAACAAAACCCTAATTGACTCACCAAACCCTAACTAAAGTCGGAGTGCAATAAATGACTGAATGTCAACTGAAGGAGATCAAACACATGTCATAGCAATCCAACCATCAAGTGCTAGTGCTGCATGACTCCAATGAACCCCGATGAGGTTAACTGAAGCTGAACTAACCATTAGAAGTTGGTGGAGGCACCTTGTTGACTCCAGATCATTAAATAATAATAAATAATCATAAAATAATATATTTAATGACTGGAGGTGCCTTAACTGACTGTA
>LPNX011006963.1:208273-228368 GCA_001517045.1 Pseudotsuga menziesii
TCCTTGAATGTAGGTAGGTGTGGGTGTGACTGGATGATGGCAATTAATGCTCCACTGATGTCAATTAAACTTAGGATAGTGGTTTAACTAGGCCAATTTGACCAAAAGAGTGTGTATGATGGTACAGTGTCTCCAACAAACACAATCCTGTAATTAATAAGTGTGTATCATCCAACCTCATAAATTAATAGGCTTTCCAAATATATAATTACATTAAATATTTGAAATAATAAGGATTCTATTTGAATTGGACAAAAAGTAGGCTTACTAAACTAGTCAAAATCCCCCATAGGTGCATAAATCACTTTCCTAACGTGTCAAGATGACCACAAATTGAAGGAATCATATGTATTAGCTGATAAGTGATTGAAATATATCAGATACATTCTTTTGGATGGAGAAAAATAAGGATTATGGTTAAGGAAAAAACAAGACAGTTACTCCTATACTTGCTTTTCCCTTTTTCCTTAAAACTACTGAAAAGCAAGGAAACTTTCAAAAAAAATAGAAATGTGCATTTAATATTTTGGAATTATAGAATATTTTCCAAAATTGATTCCAGGATGTTTCAAAAGCGCTCCTTAAGCAAGTTTTTGGCATTTGTTAACTTCTGGGTGCAAGTGGATGCCAACTAGCATAGTAAGCAATCTAGAAATCTAGGAATGAGACAAAAATGATTAATTAATGTCAAATATGGGTAAATATGGGTTTGATTATTCTAACAACCCCCTCCACCCCCCCACCCCCTTAAGCCTGACTTTATGTGAAAGTATCAGAAAACTATAGGGCCTAGCAACAAGGCTTAGTAACCTTTTACATACCACATGTCCATACAACCAAGGAAAGAGGCAAAAACCTAGTGGGAAAATCCTCCCTTAAACATGGACACAAAACAAAGTATTTGAATTATTATTATCAATTTTTTTCACCACATGATCAGAAATTACCAGCAATGATTTGAGATTACTAAAGGTCTTCTGACATAACGCTTTGGTGAATATGTATTCTACTTGCTCTGAAGATGTGCATTAGAGTAGAGCAATGGTACCATCATCCACGAGCTCCTTGATATAGTGAATATGGATCTCAATTCACTTGGTTAATTGTCTTTGAATTGGATGATTGGAGATTTGAATGGTTCTTTGAATGTCACAATAGATGACAGTGGAAGTCTCTAATTCCATCCCACATTCTCCAAGTATCCCCTGCAACCACAAAAATTGAGTAGCTGCATTCACATCTCCTCTATACTCTGCTTCTATAGATGAGAGTGCTATGGAACTCTTCTTTTTACTTGACCAGTTGAATGGTCCATCCACAAGCATGAACACATATCCTGATGTAGACTCTCAATATGTGTTGTCACCTACCCAATCACTGTCAGTAAATCCAACTAGCTCTAAGTCAAATTTTGTTGCATAGAAAATCCCATGAGTTCTTGTTCCTTGAACAAATTTTAGGATTCTCTTAGCTTCCCTCCAATGTCTCATTAGGATAATATATGTGTCTGGAAGCCACACTAACTGCATAAGATATGTCATTTCAAGTATGTGTAAGATAAAGCAAAAACCCAATCAAATTCATATGCAGTGTGTTATTTACCAAAGGAGAAGAACCTGGTTCTTCAAGCTTAACTCCAGAAAGCAATGGAATCTTGTTTGGCTTGAAATCCTTAATGTTGAACTTGTTGAGAAGATATGAAGCATACTTGGACTGATGAAATTTGATTCCATGTTGGGATTCAGAAATTTTGAGACCCAAGAATTGGCTCAACAATCCCAAATCTATCATGGAAAAGGCATGGTTTATTGTATCCTTCAAGGAGGAAATCTATTTCTTCAAACTTCCTGTTATTAATAGGTCATCCACATATAAAAAAATAATCATTAAATAACCAGGAATCAACTTTAAATAGACATTCATATCAGACTTTCATTGAACAAAATTATGTGATAGTAAAAAGCCATCAATTTCGGCATACCAAGCCTTGGGGGATTTCTTTAGCCCATACAATTATTTCTTTAACATGCACACTAATATGGATTATAAAAAAAACCTTCAAGTCGATGTGTATAAATATATTAATTCATATCTCCATGTAGAAACGCACACTCCACATCCATGTGATGCACCTCCCATTACCTTCAAGCTGCAATGGCCAAAGCTAGCCTTATGGAGTCCATCTTTGCCACCAGTAAAAAGGTCTCATTGTAATCAATACCTTGAATTTATGAGTATCCCTTAGATACCAATATTTATTTATATTTCAAATGTGAACCATTAGCAGCAAATTTATTTTTATAAACCCACTTACACTTTACTAGATTTCTCCCTTGGGGGAGATCAACTAGTTCCCATGTATTGTTCTTCTACAGCGATATGTATTCTTTTCTTTTTTTTTGACTAGGGGAATCAACAACTGGGGCCGGGCTGGTACTCATGTGACACGGTGTCTAGGGATCCATTCCTGCTACCATTATAACCCTAGTTTCCCCACACCCACCGCAAGACATGGGACACAGGTAAACCCAGGTGGGATTGATCTCGTGACCTCCAATTTACAACAAGTGGCTTCATAACAACATAACCGCCAGTGAGCCACACCCGTGTAGGTTGTAGCGATATGCATTCTTACTTAATGGATGTTTTATATATTGTATCCTCTAATGCATATTGATATTTATGAGTATAATATTCAACCATCAAATCAAACTTCCTAACAAAGAGTGGATCTTTCACACAAAGGGCACTCTCAAATTTAGATCTAGTCATCCTAATGTCACTAGGATTCCCAGCTAGTTCCCTAGCTGCAAGAATGGTCCTTGATGCCCATTTTGGTATGGTAGGAATGTTAGGATATGCAATTAAATCATCATTATGAGACATATTAGAATCATAAAACTCAGTAATCTCTTCACTTACAATCAGTGTTTGTGGTGGTGAAGATGACTCTCCAACTTCTACTGGTGCTAAAGGCTATTCTTCAAACTGGAAACTCCTTTCTATGAAGGATTTGTTAGTTCTCAATTTGATCATCTTGCACCCTTTTGAATATTCAGAATACCCAACAAATAGTCACTCTTGGCTTTGGGGTAGCAAATCCTTCCTCTTTTCAGTTGGAATTCTAGCCCAAGCCTTTGAGCAAAAAATATTGAAATGGGTCACATCTGGCTTGTGCCCACTCTAAGATTTGAAAGGAGTAATAGCATCAATATGATTTTAAGGAACCCTATTCTAGATATAGGATGCACATTTTATTGCTTCAACCCAAAACTTTGGTGGAAAATCTTTAGACTCCATCATACAAGTTTCCATATCCTTGAATGCACTATTCTTCCTCTTAGCAACACCATTTTTCTTAGGTGTGTAAGGAATGGAATGATGCATATGGATACCTACATATTTACAATAATGGATGAACTTAGACTTGAAATACTCACCACCATTTGCATATCTGAGGATCTTGAGTTTCGTCCTAGACTAATTCTCAACCAAGGCTCGAAAGACCTTGAAGAGGTCAAAAAATTCAGACTTATGTTTTAGGAAGTAGACCCAACAATACCTGGAAAAGTCATCTATGAATGTCAGTGCATATTTTCCTTGAATCGTGGACATATAAGGAAATGAACAAACAATGTCACTGTGGATTAAATCAAGGGGAGAAGAGGTTCTCTCGTGACTAGCTCTCTGATACTTATGCTCTAAGTGTTTTCCTAGGATACAACTTTGGAAGACCACCTTAGAAAACTTGATCTTTGGTAACCCTATGACAATTTCTTTGACACTCAAATATGAAATATATTGGTAGTTAAGATGGCCAAATCTCTCATTCCAAATATTTCTTGCTTCATTATCATGAGTGAGAAGATATGAGGGGTTTGAGAAAGTTAGGAAATGGGAAAACTTGTATTCCTTTGAATTTTGATCCACGACACCTTTTTCTATGACTTTACCATTCAAAATATCCGTGATTTCAACTTCATTGGGGTAGAAGATGAATTTATTAGGAGATATAGTATGGGTCATCTAATGCACTGAAAAGAGGTTAGTAGAAAGACCTGGGATATACAACAAATCATTGAAGGAACCATGACCAAGATCAATCCTAGCCTTCCCCAAACTATCAGTAATAGAGTCATCTCCCAAAACAATTTTTGAACCTTTCAAATCATCAAGAGAGGAGAAAGTCTCTCTTGTCAAAACCATGTGTCTAGAAGCTCTAGAACCAATGATGAAGGTGGATGATATTGAAGTGCTGGAAACCAAGGCATGTACTCTCTCCTTGTCATCTAAATTTGATACTCCTTCCCTCTTCTTTGTGCATTCAGGAAGGGAGATGTTATTCAAATTTGCTAGCACTCAGTGAGATCGACTCATTATCGAATTGATTTCTACTCATTTCATCTATCTTCCCAAAAAAATATTCAATCTTCTCCCAAACCACATGTGGTGATGTCAATCCATCAAGATGGAAGAGGATGTCTCTTGAAATGATCAAGCACAAAAGACCATAGGCCTCATCCCTCTTATTGTGCCATTTAATTTTCTTTGCAGCTACATTGGGATTTTCCTCAGTTTCCATGGTAACCCTATAGAAGCCTTTCACTTTCAACAATATCTTCATCTTAGCTTTCAATTCAAAGAATTTGAATGGAGTCGAGATGATCCTTTGAGATTGGTCCATATCTCAGCAACTATGCCCTTGAACCAATAGAATGTGATCCCAGCCAGTGATGTCAAACCTACAATAGAAATATGGAAGGAGAGAAATAGATCTATAAATTCTTTGATACCATGTGGAAAGTGAACCCAAGCAGTATCACAATTACACTCACAAAATTGCTAATCAAAACATGCAAAATTTCACAAAAAGGAGACTGAAATCGGAGCATTACACAATCCTATAATGAATAAGTGTACATCATCCAACTTCATAAAGTAATAGGCTATACAAATATATAATTAGTACATTAGAGATTTGAAAGCATAAAGATGTTATTCGAATTGGACAAAAATCATGCTTATTAAACTAGTCAAAATCCCCCATATGTGCATAAATCACTTTCCTAATCTGTCAAAATGCTCACAAATTGGATAAATCAGATGTATCAGCTGATAAGTGATGGAAATAGATAAGATCCATGCTTTTGGTTGGAGAAAAATAAGGAGAATGGTTAAGGAAAAAAACAAGACAGTTACTCCTGGACTAACTTTTCCCTTTTGCCTTCAAATTGTTGAAAAGCAAGCCAACTTTCAGAAAAAGAAGAACTGCACTTTTACTATTCTGGGATCATAGCAAAGTTGCCAAAAATGGCTCCAGGATATTTCTAAAGCACTTCTTAAGCCATTTTTTCCATTTGTTGAATTTTGGGTGCAAGTGGACGCCAACTAGCATAGTAAGGAATCTAGGAATCTAGGAATAAGACAAAATTTATTAAGTAATGTCAAATATGGGTAACTATGTGTTTGATTATTCTAACATGAACCTCCATGATGCAGTGAATTTGTCAAATCAGGAATGAAAAATCATTACTCTTCTTTAATCTATTTGGATGTTTTTTTTTCTATTTCTTTGTAACCAGTATGTTAGAATTTACTCCATCTAAGGTAGTAGTACTTATAGAAAATACTCAGTATAATAGTTATGATTGTGATATA
This sequence comes from Pseudotsuga menziesii, assembly GCA_001517045.1. Lineage (NCBI taxonomy): Eukaryota > Viridiplantae > Streptophyta > Pinopsida > Pinales > Pinaceae > Pseudotsuga > Pseudotsuga menziesii. The sequence goes on from LPNX011006963.1 coordinate 213,932, forward strand.
GAACAATATAGTGATAGGATATCAAATAACTACTCTATCACAGGTTTTGATATTTTGGAAGTTTTTATCCAACCTTGTAACTGATACTACTTATTTGTTGAAAGAAACCCTATTTCTAATTCTACAACCCTCTAGACAATCACACCCATGCATACGAGAGTGCCCATTTCTACAACTCTACAATAACAACCTTAGTAAACAAATCAGTCAACATAAAAATCATATCCACAACCTACCCTAAGTGCAGGTCACCTTTCTCTTCTCAAAATCAATTTTCTAATCACTGGAAGATCCTTAACACCCTCTCAACCCTTCTAAGGTCCACACATGCCAAAAATGGCATAGATCTGCTTCAACCCCTAAAGCCACTTGGGATTCACACCCTCTGAAATCCCCTGACAACTCTCTACCCTAGAGAGTTAATCTCTCCATACAGAGAATCTGCAAGGTTTCAAATCTAAGTTTCCAGGAAACTTGGGTACGGGGATGGGTACGGGTATGGGTACAGTGAATACACTGCTTTCCCTAGAGATTTAATCTCTCCATATAGAGAATCAGCAAGGTTTCAAATCTAAGTTGCCAGGAAACTTGGGTACGGGGATGGGGATGAGTATGGTGAATACATTGCTTTAGATAAGCCCTACTTCTTCACTATGAACTGAAGTAAAACACTGATTGCTTAAACGCTACCTTGAGCCCTCTTATATAGCACAAGAAGGTCATCTACAGTTTACAATAAAGCAGATCCAACCCTTGTGAAATATTAATTTTCCATCTATTACATGATGCATTTTTGGGTCTGTCAGAGTGGAAAAGCCTTTACAGCCAAGGGAATGCATGTGCTAGAGCTTGTTGGTAGAGAGACCATGGATTTGCTAGCCACAGAGACATGCACTAAGATTGAGAAAGATGACAGGGAGACTGAGAAATATGGGCGTGAGGAACAGTTCTGTGAAGAAGCAACTTTTGACTGATGCTTTTGGATTTATGGAGGTCCTGAGCAACTTGAGGTAAGGTTATTTCTTAGAGTATTGGATTTAGAAAACTCTCCATAGATAATTTAGAATCAACATTTAGTGGATGTGTGCTAATCTTAAAATTTTGTAGTATATTTTTTTATGAAAAATAGATCCTGGAGCTCTATGAATGTGGCAGTTTGCCCTATGGTACAATAAACGACCTTCATTTTCAGCAGTTGAGGAATTCATTAACAAGTGGCCATGCCCATTGCAGAAGAAATCCTTTGATCTTACCTTGTCCAACCTTATGGCCAAGTATGACCACAATGACTTTAGGTGGAGAATAGAAAGTGGAAACAATGATAGATATGGTATTGGCCTCAGTGGTAGAGTGCTTTCAACATAACTAGAATCATAGGTCACAATATTCAATATTGTCACAGGGTTTTCCATTACCACACTTAAGAATTGGTATCTTCTGCCCAACATGCCTTGTCCATTTCATTATTCTCTTCTGGGAATCTGGAGCCTCGAGGTTCGGACACCAGAAGGGGCTGCGCATATTCCATTCTGCCTTCTTTCAAAAACACCAGACATGACTCCTTTGTCACTTTTGTCAACCTAGTTGAACTTGTGCCTTCTCTGCCAGCCCACTTCCAAGATATACAAGTTAGGTACTTGCTTCCCTTAATGGATCCATCACATACAGCATTGTTTCTAGTAATTGAACTTGTAAGTTTAAAGCAGGTTCAGGGCCCTCTTCTGCAATATCTTATGTTAAGGCGAGTTTCAGTAATAATAAGTGAATATTTTTCATCTCCTTCTTGGACCTGGACTGATAGAACAAGAAAACTAATTAGTAAGTATAAGCATGCCTCGGAATTTCCATTTCTTGAAATTTTATGAAAATACTCTGGAATTCCCCAAAACAGAAAATTCTTTGAATTTCTATGTTCTGGTATTCATCTTAATAATCATTTGGCTAGTATTATTGAAATCTTCCTCTTTATAAAAGCTACATGACATAGCCCTAAGATGTACGATGTGTATTTTTCCATTCCATGTTTGATTACAGTAGGCAAAGATGCATAATTGTAGTGATAGTTTTACTTCTCTCTATTTTTGTTGCAAAAGTTTGATTCTTTCATTAGAAAAACAATTTCCAAAAGGCAGGGGATAATGGCTCAATGTGATTCTTTCATTCACACATCTGCTTATATAACTTTGTAGGCAGTATGTTTCATTCTTGGGTTTAGAGGTGGTTGTCCTAAAACTTGACTACTATAGAAAATGGACCACCACATAAAATGAGTGTATGAATATATAAAAATTTACTTTAATAAACTTCCCTTGATTATTGAAATTATGTTTGAACTGTTTTATTGATCTACCTTTTGCTTCATGGACAAAATTCATGAAAAATATATTCACTTTTCTATAGTAGAAAGGCCCACTAGTAGGCATATCATCTTACTTAGTGTGCTTGCTAAGCAAAAAATTGTCATTCCAAAATCCAAGCTGTTGTGAGAATTCAACTTGAACTCTCGTAGTGTTTATAACTGTAAAATCTAAAACCAAAGCACCAATGCACGAGTTATCTAAAAGATATTTGGATGGTTAATTGCATTTGTGTCCTGTCTCTTAGTTATACTGCTAAATCAGTTTTCAGGAGGGGAGAATATTGTAGGGTTGTCTTTTAATCACAAATCAGAACAATCATGAGAGTTGATTCCTCCAAATGACCAGTATATATAAGGATAATCAAAGTCAGATAGACAGTCGGATCTATGAGTTTTGCAAATTTTCAAATATTATGCTTAATTTCATAATTGGTAACACATCAGCATTACTTCCATAAGGATAAATATATCATAATTCATGCACTAGGTAATTGTGTAGTCTTGGTTTATTTTGTTTGTAGGAAAATACAACAAAACACACACACACATTGACACAGAAAAATCCTATTGTATAGTGTTTCACAAATTGAAATCCCATTTTATAGGGTTGAACACATATATCATCAAAAAACATCCATTTCCTACAACTTCCTTTGTTTGCTTGGTCTAGACAAACAACGAGGTGAAGCAAGCTTGGTGAGTTTTGAACCTGGGCCATGACTATGACAAGCACTCTGATTTACTGCCAGACCATTGTCTGTAGACTATGGAGTTGCATTTATTAGTTCTAATGGATTGTTAAAGTGGAATATGTAGAGTTTTTGAGTCTTGACAAGAGCTAGGCAGAAGCCATAATCACGTTGATACTTATAAATAGTTACAGTGGAGACAATTACTTCACCCTAACTATAACAGTACCTAGCTTGCAGAGGGTTAAATTAATCTTCAAAAAATACTGTAATGGCATAACCAAGTTAGTCTCCACCTGTTCAACTGCCACTATGATGGAGGTATGTCACCCTAGCCATGCAGCAAAGGGAAAGACAAAAGTCTTTCATGGATGTAGCCTATAAATAAGTGGGATAATCAAATCCAAAGTGAAACATAAACTGTGGGGTCACTGGGTTTTAGTTGTTAGGATACTATATTCTTATAGTATATATCATTGTAGGGAAATATAAATCTATCCATGTCATTTTGGTTCAACTCCATGCCATCATGTCAATTGCAATGGGTGTAGGCCTCACAACATACCATATAAAGGGTACTAATATTGTCCCAAGCAATTGTGTTGTACTAAAGGCAAAACAGACTCACATTGTACCTGCTTATTTGCTGCTTAATACATACTGAGTTGCCATGGTCTATGTGTTAAAGAAACTTTATACAGAACAATTTTACTTGTGTCCATCATTTGGATGTTTCACAAAAGTTCATCCTTTGAATCACCCATCCATAGAAAAATTGGAATTACAACAAAACAGTGCAATATTTCCTCCTAGGATCCCACCTGATGTCATCTTTACCTCCTTTCACAACTGGATTTTACTAGTAGTTTGTAAAGTAAGTGAACATTCCTCCTTTTGGTGAATGTGCCAAGTTGAGGAAGCTGGCAAACTTGGTATTTCTTCTTTTAATTTCTAAATTTAGCTTTTTCTTTAGAAGTATGTTTTTCTAAATTTTGAGTTTTTTTTCTTTTTGCCGAGTCTTAAATGAGTATTTCCTGAGTTGTCGACTCTGTCTTTGCCAATTTCAAGTCTGACAACATTGATGATGATACCCCAGTCGCTGATGATTTGGTATAGCATGGGCGAGCAACAACATTATGGTTGTTTTTGGGCAGTTTTGAGAACATTTTCACCCTTAGAACAACAGTGATCAGACCATTTCTCATATCTAGGCATGTATTAAGCAGTTATGGGCAACAAGACAGCCCTTAATCTCAACTTCTATGCAGATTTGATGTATATTGCAGTCTCCAAAGAGCAAGATGAGGCATGATGTGCTCATTCTGGGATGATCTTAGCATATTGCAGACATATTCTGACCTTGAAGTAGTAAATTTTCTTCAATCTCAAGTCTGGGAACATTCTTTGACATCCTGAGCATGCTAGACCTGTCCCTGTGCATTCCGATAGCAGTCAACAGTCATAAAACCTACCACTAACATGACAAATGCTACTAAAAAGTGCTTGGTTGTCCTCTTCAACAAATCTTAAGCATATTCTCTTTTCTTACCAATTAATTATTCTCTCCTGTATTTCTTTGATATGACAGTGACTTTCTTGAATATGTTAAGCTCTTGTATTCCCCATATATTTTGTACTTGTTAACTCTGTTTTTTCTCAGGAAAAGGGAGAAATTTTCTTAACTTTTATAATCGAGAAAATATATTTATATTTCTTACTATGTGGTAGGTGTGGACTGGAGCTCAGTAAAACAAATTTAGTTGAGCTGCTTGATGTTGATACTGTGCAAAACTATGAGAATTCAATGTGGATTGCTTACAAAAATATTTACAGTTCAATGGCGAGGTCGGAAATGATCAATTGTATCAGGTGTCAGCAGAAGAAGGAAATATTATCTATGAGGATGTCTTCCAACAAAGGAAAAGGTATGTTGCTTTTATGTTTTAACAGAGTGGGGAAATAAATCATGATTTCAAGCTTGCAAACTGGAAATTTAAATCTAGAGGATTATCTCCTTTTTGATGAATATAGATAGCAAGGGAAGACGAATCAGTTGTTATTTTATGGTCCTCTTCATCCAGAACTACCACAAATGTACATAGATAATTGAATTATTGTCCTCTATTTTCTTTTCTTTCATCAGTTTCCATACTGAATAGAGGTTTTACATGGAAGGACAAGACTGATGATGCTGTAAATCAATTGGAGAGTCTACTAAGGGATGGAAATGTGCATTCTCTAGTCTTTTGTGTATGTACAGAATGTGACTTTTCTTGGTGTGCTGGATGTGGGTTGTCCAATTCCCAGTCTGAAAGAAAAGGAAGGAGAGGTAGTCATGTTTGCAGGGAAGCAGAAAACTACAGAATCTATGGGATAATGGCAGATCTTGAATCAATTCATACTGAGTAGACCAAAGGAACTGTTAACTCTAATGAGTATGCAACAGGAAATGTCAACTCTAACGAGTATGCAGCAGGAAATGTCAACTCTAAAGAGTATGCAACAGTAAATGTAGACTCTAATGAGTATACAACAGTAAATGCCAACTCTAATGAGTACACAATTGGAAATTTCAACTTTCATGAGTATGCTACAGAAACTGGTAACTCTGATGACTATCCCACAGAAATTGTTAACTCTGGCTACACCACAATAGTTGTTAGCTCTATTGGGTATACCCCAGTAACTGTTAACTCTAATAGCAACCTTAGCATTGCACCTCATGATTTTGATCATGACTGGACAACAACAGTATCAATGGGTGGCTATTGGTTCCCTTTTGATAGAACAAATCATGGGAAGAAAACTATCTGGAGTGCTGGTACTGGATTTGGTGGTTGCAGAAGTGAAACTAACCCTGACGAGAAAATGAGAAATGTTGAAAAGGAACTCGACTGTCAGGAAAAAACTCTGTTGACATCATTAACAGATATTCTTAACAACAAAGCTATGGAACAGTCTCATGGCTCTCATCCTTTCTTAGGTTTATTAGCCTATGTTCTTCTGAGTCAGGAAAATATTCTTAACCGAGTTTTAGAATACTTTATGATCAATGATTCCATGTTAGACATATGTGCAATGAACAAGCTCTATCATCAGCTGGTATCCCTGTTGACAGCTATGAAACAGTATCCGGATCTCCTTTCAATATTGATGGGATCCTGCCTAGAAAGTGACAGAAGTGATAGTTCCAATCATAACATTGGAAGTGATGGTTCTTTAATTGGTAAAATGAAGAACATATATGATCAATCCAAAATTATCATGAGAAAATTCCCAGGAGGAATTGATGACAAAAATGTAGAAGTTGATGTTAGCATTGCAAAATGTCTCTTGGAATGCTACGAGGGATTGGCAGAAGTAGCTCAGAACCAAACATCTACCATACCACGGATAATATCCATTTCAGATGGGGAAGATACTGAAATGATAAAGTGCAGTGAATCTAATTCAGATTAGTCAACATCTGTTTCAGTGGAGGAAAGCCCCAATGATGAAAATTGTTCAAATCAACATAAGAAGGCTTTGATGTATAAAAATAATTTGAATCCACTCCAATTCCTGGATTGTTCCTTGATTGCAGTGGGTTTTCCACGTCACACTTATAGTAACAACTTCACTGGGTCAGGAGCAAATCGTCAGAGTATTGGTAATACAGGTGAGCACAATAAAAAAGGATGATATATATTACAAAAGAAATAGCTTCCTTTTTCTTTTTCTTTTTCTCAGTCGAAAAAAACAGTTCCTTGGTATTCAATTGACTGAAGTCCAGTCTCATTTTTTTTAATGTGTTGAATTGATGATGTTGTCTTTTATAGAAATCCATTAAAATTAGTTACCATTTTTTCTTTCTTAGGTGGAGAGATGCTTACTTGGAAGTTGGAACAAGATCAAACCAAATTAGCAGAGGGAGATCTTCAAGGTGATATTGAAAACTTCAGGTATTTTCCATTAGAAACAAAAAATATGGATTTGGATTTCCTGTGAACCACATGTGTTTTACTAAACCACTGTTTATGATAATATAGCTTTCTTGTGCTGAAGTTATACTTTCCTACAGTTAGTGATGTTATCACATTTCACCTATTTTCATTGAGAGTAGTGCATATTACACCATCCATGGCAAATGAGATGATTCAAGTAGTGCTTTTTATATTGTCGGAAAGGTTCATAAATTATAACTTTCTTTTTTAGAGTTTTCCCATACTTGTAATCACTATCAATATTATAATTATAAAAAGGTCTGAAAATTGACCAGATCGACATTGAATGTCCTAATTTTACTTAGTACTTGGACAAATATCAAAACCACCCTAGACTTGTTGATCCAGATTGACAAGAAATAAAAAAAGAAAAGATGAATAACAAAGGTATTTGTTAGACTTAGGACATGACAGCCATTAAACTGAAGGACTTCATAAAACTCTGGAAAATAAAACAGCAACCATTAAACCTACAAATCAATTAGGACTCTATCAGTGGAACCCAGGAAAATACATAGATTTGTAAGCGTACATCTATCTTAGTTGGCAGTTTGTGGTCCAATTAGGTTTATGTTATATAAAAATGCACAAAAACAGGGGTAATTTGGGCTCCAAACAGCCAAGAACCCACATAATGTTATGACATTGATATTGGGAGAGGCATGCTCCTGCAAAGCTCCCAAAGTTTTAGGAAGTGCTGCCCTTGCTTTTGGAATGTGTCCTACAAGTTCCAAAGCTTTGGGAACTTGTAAAATGGCAGGAGCAAGTTCCCCAACTGTGTGTTAGTAAGTGATTAATTTTTGTGTAAAACATCTAGTCAACCTTTGTACACAGGATGTATCATTATTATCTAGTTTCTTTTCCTTACTGGATAGTACTTTATACCTTTCTCAAAAACAAACTGAGTGTTAAAAAGTACTTTATTAATTTATCTAATATATTAATGCACAGAGCACAGAAAACCAGCACAACAGGTGCTTATACAATGAATGAATATTAACTGGATGGATACTATACTAGAAGTAACTTGTAATTTAATAGACTTAAATTCTAGTAAGTTCAAAACCTTCTTTCCACTCCTAATTTTGATTTTGAGCTGACAGAGCTCAGGGATAAAAAATAACTCTATGCTTATTAGGCACCAACATTCTCACAGAGGTTTGGCTGGTCAACACAAGCCACTTGGCCCATGATGAAGCCATTTTTTACTATCTAGAATAATAAAGAGCATGATAAACATAAAATCCATGTCTAGGGACTATTTCACAAGTTCTCATTTGGACCAAGAACCATCAGTAAAGGGACTATCATCTTTCACATCACTACAGAAAGGGTCATGACATCCAGCCTCTGCCAAAATGCACTAGGAATGATTGAAATTTCTTGGAATCCTTTTCCAAGGAAGTGTCACAATGAGTAGCAATGGTTGGTCCTGGTTACATCTGACCCCAAAATAGAGCAGTAGATTAACATGGAACTAGAGACCTGCCACTTGATCACCTTGTCATATGCCCAAAAACTTGAAAAACAAAACAACAACACATTTCGTGAGAGGTGAAGAGGAAAACCAGCTGTGAAAAGATGACAGATTTTACTTGGAAATTTTCTGCCTGCTTTTGAAAATTCTTTCTCAGAGTTTTCCATGTTTCTTTTGATATCCTAAGAGATTCAAGTTTCTTATCTTTATGAGGCCATGGTTGTTCCTGTTCTTAGAAATCTGTTAATTGTTGTCTCCCATTTCCTGTTTTCCTTACTTGGGGGAACATTGTCTCTAACAGCTCAATCGATTGGCTTGAAGGTTAGTTGGAGATTGGGGAACTCAACCCGTAACAAGGATCATTGTTTTACTCTGTAAAGAATTTTCTGTCTGAATAGGTGAAAACTACTGGACTACAATTTCTTGAAAGCTATTCCTTTTCATTTCCCATTGTCAATGTTTAGGGGCCCATGGTGCCTAAAAGCTTGGTGGGCTATCTGAGGGTTGGATTAAAGGCTATTGGAAGAATTGGAAAATCAAGCAATAGGAGGCAGGGGTGTTTGGAAATATTCCTCTGCTGAGAAGCTTGTGTTACAGTGAGTGAAATTACTTAACTGAGTTGTCATATTTATGGGACCTTGCATGAAATTTCTTCAAGGTGTTTCTGCTTAGTATATTGAAAGAGTGCGAGGATTTGGGTACAAACTTTGAGATTTATTTCGTACCATCTCTCCTCATTTATTGCAGAAACAAAGTGCAGGAGTGAAGCCTCTGGATGGACTATGTATACTTACCCTATGAGCATAACTAGTCATCTTCCAGGAGATCAAACACTAAGAAATAAGTACTTTTGACCTAACTTCAATTGTCAATGTAGAAATAGATTTTTCCTACCTTTGAACTCTCATTCTAAATTTCTATGTTGTTTATCGTTTCAGCTAATCAAAATCAAAATATCATCTTGTGTACTACCTTTCAGAACTTTGAAGTCAGTTTAAGTTCACTATGAATCCTATAGGTTGTACTAGATAATATGAAAAAGCATTTGCTTAAATTCCAGTTCTATCTTACATAAGATAACTTAATTCATGTCCACAAAGACCAGGGAATAGGTCAATGGGACCAGACAGTACAATCAATGTACAGTGTCCACAAGACTGTAGGAGTGTATATATTCATAGAACACTCGTTGATGCTAAAATGTTATCCAAGTAAAGAAATATTAATTAAACAAAAGTGTCTAGAACTCTCCTAGAGCTTCTTTTCACGTTAACATCAATAAAAAGAGATTTGAGACCTATCAACTCTCCATTTCCCTTAGGGACTTGTTGCTGAGAGAAACGGACTATTGTGTAGAACATTTTTCCATGACTTTGCTACATCTCCTTTGTGTCCCACTTCAGGTTCTTGTTAAAGTTTTCCCCGCTGCATGCAAGTCACATCATTTGCATGAACTGTATTTATGTTTATATTTTAAAATTATTTTGTCTATATGATCCACTGAGAAATGTGCACAAGAAAGATCTATATCCAAGAATAAAATGTCATATGCTGGACATTTTCATATTCTTATATTTTTTGGGACTTATTTATCTTTTGACGTGTTTTAACAGCAACAATTTGCTTTTGTTGAAGATTTTTTATCTCTTAATTTAAGCTTATTTGAGCCTTCAATAATGTTTCTGGGTGTAACCTAATTAACGAAACTTGGGAAAGATTTGGGGATGTCAAGGTCACTGACAGGAGTCTGATATGATATTTATGCAAATATCAAATAAAAATTGCAAATAGGATGTGTTTGGCATGGGGATGTAAGATGAGTCACAAAATTAGATATGGAAAGTCTGCACAAATTATTATTACCAGAATGAAGACAACAAATATTCAAGAGTAGAAGTACCTTAGTGAACATTCTTGTTTTTTATCAAGCAGCTTACAGCCAGTTATCGATCGACTACTTGTTCTAACTACTTAACCAGCCGAAGATGGCTTCATTTGTCTCTAGATGTTGGTACAATAGTCTGTTATGATTCACCATTAAAGTTTCTTTCCAAATAATTGGTGGAATTTGTGGCTTGGTGGAATCAGTTGTTGGGTTGCCTTTGGAGGAGTCGGCTTAGACAAATCTGGAGGTCATATCTGGTGAGGTTACCTTCAATTAAATTGCCTTTGGTGGGATCATTTCAAGTATTTTGTTTCTACTATTTTAGGATTTTACAGATGGAAATTTTCATTATTCCAACATCCTCCCTGGACCAACTATCAAGCATTCTTGCTTGACTCAACACCAAAAAATATTGAAGAATTCAAGATTTGTAAGGAATTTTAATGACCAGAAGTCTTCACAATCAAAACTCTTGTTTGAATTGAGTTTATTACCAAGGTTGCATTCTCCCTTTGGTCTTTCCCACCCAATTGGCTTGTTCGAAAGGGATGATGCTGGTTGCAAGTCCCAAGTGAATTTGGCAAGATAGACACCCCTTAGACCTAGCATCTAAGCTGAAGAAAGTCCATGTTATGCGGTGCAACCCCTTGGGGCGATTTTCTATAAGGACTTTCAATGAAAAAGGTTATTTATTCTCCAAGACGAATTTTAAGTTATGTGTTTCCTTCTCAACTCTTCCACCCATAATAATGGGCTCTTCATCAAATTTATCCATTTTCAAAACTCATGTTCTGTCTCCTACATAACTTCATCATCCTGTTCATAACATCTTCATTCAGATTTCAATTGACCGACAATATTGCACATCCATTATATTATGTTTTCCAAGGTCTTTGCTTTGTGCAATTTGTTGACTTTCTGCATATGTTGAACTTTACAGACTTCCACTGCTGCTGGTATTAGTGGCTTAAGCCAGCACCTCCCAATTGTAAAATTATTTAAAATCACTATCTGAAAAGTTATCTTGAAAAGGTTTTGCAAAAAGTTGTTATCCATCTTTTGAAGAATTTATATCTGAATTTGTAGTCATAAGATGAAAAGGCTTATTCTATAAGTGCAAGTCAGTTTGAATGTGATATAATTGCTTACTTATTTTCAGTATTTTTTTCAAGTCTAGGAGAGGTTGAGGTTGATGATATCGATTTGTCTTTTTTCTGAATGTTGAAAACAAATCCCTGGTAGACTCATAGAAAAACCAACCCAGTCATAAGATTGTAATTATTTCCTTCTTCAGGTTCCAATCCTAGTTCGGATATATGATCATCTTTGAACAAATCCCAAGGATCCTCCTCTTTTGTTCTTGCAATATTTAGTACGAATTCTTACCTCTGCAATTGGTTGTATTGTGGGGTGGTACATGGGAACTGGTGATCCCTCTAGCTGGAAGTAGATCCCCATCCTTATACAATCAGATAAGTTTCAGGGTCTCCTGCTATTTCTGCACAACCACTTCTAGATTAGTGACCTTTATAGGTACATGCGGGGCCTCTACTTTCTTCTTTCCATTATCTTTATGTCAATATTATTTAAATTAAATGATAGCTATTGAGGATTTCTTGGAGAAAATACAACAGATATTTTAGCAAGTTAAGGAGATTCTCAGACTAGCCCATGATAGTATAAAATCCCAGCAGGACCAGCACCACAGTGTTGATGTATATGTAACTTCAGAATGTATTATTCTATGTATTCTATGTATTGTAACCCGATGGTTATTTCGGGATGTTTCTATTATGCATTTGAGTCATGTGGTCATACCCCGATGTTCCGATCGGGAGGATTAATAATGTAATCAAGTCATGTCAAGTCATTAGGTAAGTCCCCACTGTTTCGGGGCACTTGAGTTATTATACACTAATTAAGGTGTAGGCTCGAGTAGTAATTATTAGGGTTGAGCCTACGTGTGAAATGGCAGCTTAAGTGAACGGACTAATATAAATAGAGAGGGTGTGTCTCTCTATTTATCACTTGTGACTAACATCACTTTCTCTCTCAAGTGTGGCGCACCTTTGGAGAAGGAAATACTTTGGCTTGACAGAAGACAGAAGGCTGCTGTTGTGTTGGGAGGTCATCTTACTATTTTGGTTTTCACATCTTGTGGTGATACTATCTTAGAGGAAGTTGAGGGGTTTTCTCCATTTGTGGTTTCCCCTCCTAAAATATTTGTGTCTCTTGTCTCATGTGATGTTCTTATGTTATTGTTGTACTTGTTATTCTCTCAGTGAAAAGATCCTAACATAATGCTAGCTTAAATGTTGAAAAACTAACATGGTATCAGAGCTAACCTGAGAAGAAGACACTGTGCAGCTGCAGAGGCTAGGGCTTCCTTGTTTGTGGATATTTCTCCACTATTTTTCAGCAAAAGTAAGGTGGAATTACTCTCCTCCCTAGGGTGCATCTTTCTGTCGAAACAGAATTCAATTCGGAGGTTTTTCAGTTTTGGACCTGTCACTAGGGTCAAAAATTAGGGCTTTTTATTGAAGAGGATTTTTTCAGTGAGCCCAGGCATGGATTTTTCTCCTATCCAAAATAGAATCTAGGAACAAGTTTGAAGTCATTTGGGTGGACAGAACTCCAAAAAAGCAAAACCCTAGTTGCTCCTAAACCAGCTCTACAGGATTTCAGCTCAAGCTTCAGATTTGACATCTTGAACCTGGTAAGATCTAAAATCTTTTGTATTTCCATTTGAGGTTCTTATTTAAAGATGTCTCATAATACCAATCTTGATGAAAAGCTTGAGGGTGCTAATAACTTCCGAGCTTGGAAGTATAGAATCTCCCTGGTCCTGGAAGAGAATGAACTAGACTCCTACATCCATGAGGAGGTTCCAGTTCCAGAGGGAGATGAGGAAAAATCTCTCCATAAGAAGAAGATGGTTATGGCAAAGAGGATCATTGCTAATTCTATTAAGGATCATCCTATCCCTCAGGTGTCCTCTCTCAAGACACCTAAAGCTATGTTTGATGCCCTAACAAATTTGTTTGAAGGAAAGAACATAAATCGGAAGATGACCTTGAGGAACCAATTGAAGAATGTGAAGATCTAGAATACAGAATCTATCCAGTCATGCTTCACAAGGGTTTCTCAAGTCAAGGAACAATTAGAAGCTGTTGGTGAAGAAGTGGAAAATGCAGAGATTGTCATGACTACTTTGAATGGCCTCCCTAGGTCATGGGATGCTTTCATTCAAGGTATCTGTGCTAGGAAGAAGTTGATCAAATTCAGTAGGCTTTGGGAAGAATGTTCTCAAGAAGAAGCTCGAATTGCAGTCCGAGAAGAAAAGATGGGAAATCAAGATCAAGCCCTCACAGCTCACTCCAAGAAGGAAAGAAGAAAACATCATTAGCCCAAAGGTAAGAACTCTCATCCTAAAAGAGATCTATCTAGATTAAGATGTTATACATGTGATGAGATAGGACACTTTGCAAAAGATTGTCCTAAGAACAAAAGTCACTTTCATAAGAAGAATGGGAACAAAAGAAGACATCATGCTCATGCTGCAGAGGATGATGAACCATCCAAGAAGAAATCCAGATATGAAAGTGAAGATTCTTCAAGCGAGGATGAATATGTTTTGATATCAGCTCTCACATGTAACATTACTCATGGTAGTGATGATTGGCTTATAGATAGTGGAGCTTCCAAACATATGACAGGGTTCAAGGAATATTTTGTGAGACTATCAGAACATGAATCACCTCACAAGGTGAAATTAGGAGATGACTACCAATATCCAATAAAAGGTAGTGGGGAATCTTCTTACAAGCTGGACTCTGGTAAGTCTCTAACAATGAAAGAAGCATTGTTTGTTCCAGGACTTAAGAATAATCTTCTATCCATTTCAGCATTGGATGCAAAAGGAATGCGGGTTGCATTCATAGACAGACAAGTCATCATGTGGCCTAAAGGAAAGACTATCGATGATGCGGTAGTGATTGGAGAACAAGAAGGAGGCTTGTACAAATTAAAGGGCCATCCAGAACA
>LPNX011006993.1:0-13124 GCA_001517045.1 Pseudotsuga menziesii
ATAAGAAGTTTTGTTGGGTTTTCTTCCCCTTGAGGGCTTCCCAAGATAAAAACAATGAAACCAAAACCAAAACCCAAACCTAAATACGGACACAAGCCCAAACACAGAGGGGTAACAAGACCAAAATTCAGAGATCCTGGCTCGTTTAGGTGCATTGAGGCGCCTTAGTTCACTGTTTAGATGGGGGTCCATTTAAGACAATCATTCGCTGAGGCATTAGATACCATACAAAACCCAATTTCCAATGCTTAGGGAGCACTATACAACATTAGCTCATACAAATATTCCTAGAGGAAATAATATTCGAATGGGTTGAGCTATAAAGTCATCAAAAAAATAAAGATAACCAAAGACCAATTGTTTTCATTATTCTGGGATCCTAGCACTGGATTGGTTCCACCCACGAGTCGACCTCACATTTCAATAGACTGGTGCATGGAACCAAATATGAAATCCAATTGGATGGATCTCTCGCACATGGTTTTTGATGAAGATCCTCATGGGAATAGAGACATACCATTGTATTTCATGAGGAAGTTGTATGCAAAATTTATCTTATGGAAACATGTGAACTATTTTGATATTTTATAGTTCTAGGGTGTGGGTCATGGGATTCCTCAAGATGGCTAAGGGGATAGGAATGATCCTAACCATGTGTCATGCCCTCCACACACACCAAAAATACTCAATTATATCCTCGTGCAGGTCCCATGATTGATGATACACATGGGGACTTATTCGACTTGGAAGATACATTGCTTCGGAATGGGACTGTTGTTGAAGGAAATGTAGGAAAAGGGGTTGGCAGTTCTGAGGTCGGCCCATTGTACACTTAGGATCCACTTACTAGGTGTCCATACTGTACTAGAGCTACAGATAGCACTGGAGACATAGAGGGTTCATGTCATCGTGTTATTCCACACCCTTGCACAACAAGTGGAAGCATATGCTATGGGCCTGCTTGAGAGTTTCGAGGTGATGGACTCCTTTCGTATGTAAGTAAAACTCATTCTTTAAATATTATATTTTGTTTTATATCACATGTTTCAATTGTTTCATAATTTATTTCGATTAATTATCTAAAAATTTATCTGAAAAATACAGTTGGTGTCCCATGACACCCCAAATTCGCATAATCCGGCGGTTGATGCTGATGACATTGATGCGGCAGTCAATGTTCCATATGATTTTTGTGCTTCATCCTTAGATATAAGAACTTTAGTTTTTAATTTGTCATCGTTATGTACATATTTATAGTAGAGATTGAAATATTCAATACGTCCAAATCTGGATACAATATGTTTTATGCAAGGTGGGCACAATGAGTTTGTGGAATCCCAGGAAGGGCCCTCGCATGTAGAGGAACATTCCCAAACACAAGTATTATTTTAATTATGCTTTTAATGATTCAACATGTATGCTTTTAATTATTAGAAATTTTTTAATCGTATCTTTGTGTTTTGTTATGTAGCATGATATGTATGCCAGTCGAATGGAATTTTTGATTGATTCCTATGTCCGTGCATTTAGGCCATTGGCAATTATTTCACCCTTTGGTGACCGACTTCCTCACCTTTCACACGTATATGTAGTATAGTTTAATTTCTACATGCAAGTATGTCTCGTTTTCTTTGAAAAATTCATTGTTCGTCCATGTAGTATATGTCTCGTTTTCTTTGTATTTTCTAACATTGTAATATGTTACTTTATGCAGGCATCTAGTGAGGCACTGGTGCTTGAAGAGCACCAAATCCAAGTTGTTGGTGACCCACCTCTCCCCCCCAGGTACATGTATGTTTTGTTTTCTTTGAAAAAAACATTTTTCATCCATGTAGTATATGTCTCATTTTCTTTGTATTATCTCACATTGACATATGTTACTTTATGTCCGCATCTGGAGAGACAGTGTTTCTTGAAGAGAGCCAAATCGATTTTGTTGGTGACCACCTCTTACCCCCCCTTGTATGTGTATGTCTCGGTTTCTTTGAAAAATTCATTGTCCTTCAATGTATTATATGTCTCATTTTCTTTGTATTTGCTAGAGTTGACATATGTTACTTTATGCAGACATCTAGTGAGGTAGTGGTGCTTGAAGAGAACCAAATTTAGGTTGTTGGTGACCCACCACTCCCCCCCTCGGGTACATGTATGTGGGTGTGTGCAAGAAGTTGAGGGACCTTTTAGATGCAATCCTAGTTTTCAAAAACAAGATCACGTTACCAAAAAATACATCAACCCGAGCTTGACATAGCACTTGGTATGCTCAACCCGAGCCTGACATGTCATGGGACATGTAGGATAGGAAGCCATATCGCGTACGAGTTATATAACTACAAAACGCGCTTGCGATATGTAGTTATAAAACGCGTACGTGATTTGTAAATCATAAAAAAAATTAAATACATTTCAAATTTTTTCAATTTTTAATCTACATTTTCTAGTAATTATATATTTGTATAGTCTAATAAATCAAACTTGTTATTTGTTAACTCAATTTATTTTATATATTAAATTATATATTTATATAGTTTAATAAATCAAATTTATTATTTTGTTTACTAAATTTTTTTTTATATTACATAAAAATTTAAACTTTAATCTCAATTTATTTATAAATATTTATTTATTTATATATTTTCTAATTAAATTATACTTAACATGTTATAATAAATGGATCAACCATTACATCATAAAACCCCACTCAACAATAAGCTAATCCAAATAAAGTTGTTTTAGTTTAAATTTTTTTATCGATGGATAATTGATAATGATTAAATAATAATAAAAAGGAAATGGACCTATGAGTTACGTTTGAAAGGAAATTTTTTCAAATATATATTTACAATAAAGTGCAAATTTTTTAATTATTCTAAATGTTTTTGCTGTTGATGGTGATGATGATGATGATGATGATGATGATGATGATGGCAATGATGGAAATGGCGATGATGATGATGATGATGATGAAGGTGATGATTATGACGATGGTGATGATGAGGAGGAGGATGTTCATGATGTTCATGATGTTCATGATGAGGATGATGATGATGATGTTCATGATGTTCATGGTCATGATGATGAGGAGGATGATGATGATGATGATGTTGATGGTGATGAGGATGATGATAATGTTCATGATGTTCATGATGTTGATGATGAGGATGATGAGGATGATGATGATGATGTTCACGATCTTGATGGGCATGATGACAGATGATGATGAAGATGATGATGATAATGATGATGTTCATGACGTTCATGGTGATGAGGCTGAGGAGGATGTTCATGATGTTCATGATGTTGATGATGAGGATGATGATGATGATGTTCATGATGTTAATGGTGATGATGATGAGGAGGATGATGATGATGTTGATGTTGATGAGGATGAGGATGATGTTCATGATGTTCATGACGAGGATGATGATGATGATGTTGATAGTGATGATGATGAGGATGATGTTCATGATGTTCATGATGTTGATGGGCATGATGACTGATGGTGATGATGATGATGATGATGTTCATGACGTTGATGGTGATGAGGATGTTGATGATGTTGATGATGTTGATGATGAGGATGATGAAGATGACGTTCATGATGTTGATGGTGATGATGATGACGATGATGTTCATGATGATGTTGATGTTGATGAGGATGATGATGATGTTCATGATGTTGATGATGAGGATGATGATGATGATGATGATGATGATGATGATGTTCATAACGTTGATGGTGATGAGGGTGATGAGGATGTTGATGATGTTGATGATGTTGATGATGAGGATGATGATGATGATGTTCATGATGTTGATGGTGATGATGATGAGGATGATGATGATGATGTTCATGATGTTGATGGTGATGATGATGAGGATGATGATGATGATGATGTTCATGATGATGTTGATGGTGATGAGGATGATGATGATGTTCATGATTTTCATGATGTTGATGATGAGGATGATGATGATGATGTTCATGATGTTGATGGTTATGATGATGAGGAGGAGGATGATGATGATATTCATCATGTTGATGTTGATGATGAGGAGGATGATGATGATGTTCATGATGTTGATGGTGATGATGATGATGTTCACGATGTTGATGGTGATGATGATGATCATGTTCATGATGATGATGATCATGTTCAAGGTCATGATGATGATGAGGATGAGGATGACGATGAGGAAGGTGATGATGATGCTCATGATGTTGATGGCGATGATGATGATGATGATGATGAGGATGACGATGATGATGAAGGTGATGATGATGATGAGGACGATGATGATGATGGCGATGAGGATGATGATGATGTTGATGATGTTGATGATGTTGATGATGAGGATGATGTTGATGGTGATGATGATGAGGATGATGATGATGATGTTCACGATGTTGATGGGCATGATGACTGATGATGATGATGATGATGATGATGATGATGATGATGTTCATGATGTTGATGGTGATGAGCATGATGAGGATGTTCATGATGTTCATGATGTTGATGATGAGGATGATGATGATGATGTTGATGGTGATGATGATGAGGATGATGATGATGATGTTCACGATGTTGATGGTGATGATGAATGATGATGAATGATGATGATGAGGATGATGATGAGGATGATGATGATGATGTTCATGATGTTGATGGTGATGAGGATGATGATGATGTTCATGATGATGATGATGAGGATGATGATGATGATGTTGATGATGTTGATGGTGATGATGATGATGATGATGTTCACGATGTTGATGGTGATGATGAATGATGATGAATGATGATGACGATGATGAAGGTGATGACGATCATGATGTTGATGATGATGAACATGGAGATGTTGATGATGATGATCGATGATCAATGATCATGGTGATGATGATGATAATGATGAAGATGAATATGAAGATAATGAAAATGATGATCATGTTGATGATGAGGATGATGGGGATGATGATGAGGATGATGATGATGATGTTGATGATATTGATGGTGATGATGATGAGGATGATGGTGATGATGATGATGATGTTGATGACGACGATGATGAGGATGAGCATGATGATGATGATGTTCGTGATGTTGATGGTGATGGTGATGATGATGTCCATGATGTGGATGGTGATGATGATGATGTTCATGATGTTGATGGTGAGGATGATGATGGAGATGATGTTGATGATGTTGATGGTGATGAAGGTGAGGATGATGATGATGATGATGAGGATGATGTTGATGATGGTGACGATGATGATGATGTTGATGGTGTTCATGATGTTGATGGTGATGGTGAGGATGATGATGATGATGTCCATGATGTTGATGGTGATGATGATGATGTTCATGATGTTGATGGGGAGGATGATGATGAGGATGGTGTTGATGACGTTGATGGTGATGATGATGATGAAGGTGAGGATGATGATGATGATGATGAGGATGATGTTGATGATGTTGATGGTGATGATGATGATGAAGGTGAGGATGATGATGATCATGAAGGTGATGACGATGATGAGGATGAGGATGATGATGAGCATGATGATGATGATGTTCGTGATGTTGATGGTGAGGATGATGATGATGAATGATGATGATGTTCATGATGTTGATAGTGAGGATGATGATGATGATGTTCATGATGTCGAAGGTGATGATGAGGATGATGATGATGATGATGTTGATGGTGATGATGATGGTGAGGATGATGATGATGAATGATGATGATGTTGATGATGTTGATGGTGAGGATGTTGATGATGTTCGTGATGTTGATGGTGATGATGATGATGAGGATGATGATGATGAGGATGATGATGATGATGATGATGTTGATGGTGATGATGATGATGATGTTCACGATGTTGATGGTGATGATGATGACGATGATGAAGGTGATGATGATGAATGATGATGATGATGAGGATGATGATGATGATGTTGATGATGTTGATGGTGATGATGATGATGATGATGTTCATGATGTTGATGGTGATGATGAATGATGATGAATGATGATGACGATGATGAAGGTGATGACGATCATGATGTTGATGATGATGAACATGGAGATGTTGATGATGATGATCGATGATCAATGATCATTGTGATGATGATGATAATGATGAAGATGAATATGAAGATAATGAAAATGATGATCATGTTGATGATGAGGATGATGGGGATGATGATGAGGATGATGCTGATGATGTTGATGATATTGATGGTGATGATGATGAGGATGATGATGATGATGATGATGATGATGATGACGATGATGACGAAGATGAGCATGATGATGATGATGTTCGTGATGTTGATGGTGATGGTGATGGTGATGATGATGTCCATGATGTTGATGGTGATGATGATGATGTTCATGATGTTGATGGTGAGGATGATGATGGAGATGATGTTGATGGTGATGAAGGTGAGGATGATGATGATGATGATGAGGATGATGTTGATGATGGTGATGATGATGATGATGTTGATGGTGTTCATGATGTTGATGGTGATGGTGAGGATGATGATGATGATGTCCATGATGTTGATGGTGATGGTGAGGATGATGATGATGATGTCCATGATGTTGATGGTGATGATGATGATGTTCATGATGTTGATGGGGAGGATGATGATGAGGATGATGTTGATGACATTGATGGTGATGATGATGATGAAGGTGAGGATGATGATGATGATGATGAGGATGATGTTGATGATGTTGATGGTGATGATGATGATGAAGGTGAGGATGATGATGATGATGAAGGTGATGACGATGATGAGGATGAGGATGATGATGAGCATGATGGTGATGATGTTCTTGATGTTGATGGTGATGATGATGACGAGGGTGATGATGATGATGAGGATGATGATGATGATGTTCATGATGATGATGGTGATGATGATGATGAGGATGATGATGATGTTCATGATGTTCATGATGAGGATGATGATGATGATGATGATGATGTTGATGGTGATGATGATGAG
Organism: Pseudotsuga menziesii; assembly: GCA_001517045.1. Classification (NCBI taxonomy): domain Eukaryota; kingdom Viridiplantae; phylum Streptophyta; class Pinopsida; order Pinales; family Pinaceae; genus Pseudotsuga; species Pseudotsuga menziesii. Next base: position 7,026 of record LPNX011006993.1, read on the forward strand.
GATGATGATGATGATGTTCATGATGTTGATGGTGATGATGAATGATGAGGATGATGATGATGAATGATGATGATGATGATGAAGGCGATGATGATGATGATGATGATGAATGGTGATGATGATGTTCATGATGTTGATGGTGATGATGATGAAGATGATGGTGATGATGATGATGATGTTGATGGTGATGATTATGATAAGGATGATGGTGGTGGTGGTGATTATGATAAGGATGATGATGAACATGGTGATGTTGATGATGATGATCAATGATCAATGATCATGGTGATGATGATGATGATGATGATGATGAAGATGAATATGAAGATAATGACGATGATGATCATGTTGATGATGATGATGATGATGATGATGATGATGACAATGGTGATGATGATGAAGATGATGAGGAAGGTGATGATGATGATGATGTTAATGACGACGATGGTGATGATGATGTTCATGATGTTGATGGTGATGATGATCATCATGTTGATGATGGTGATGATGATGATGAGGCTAATGATGATGATGAAGGTGATGATGATGATGAGGATGATGATGATGATGTTCATGATGTTGACGGTGATGATGACGATGAGGATGAGGATGAGGATGATGATGAGGATGATGATGATGATAAGGATGACGATGATGATGATGATGAAGGTGATGATGATGAGGAGGATGATGATGATGTTCATTATGTTGATGGTGATGATGATTATGAGGATGATGATGATGAATGGTGATGATGATGTTGATGATGATGATGATGATGTTCATGATGTTGATGGTGATGATGATGAGGATGATGAGGAGGATGATGATGACGATGTTCATGATGTTGATGATGATGATGATGATGATGATGATGATGACGATGGAAATGATGGCATTGGTGATGATGATGATGATGACGATGGTGGTGATGATGGTGATGATGATGAAGATGATGGTGATGATGATGGTGATGGTGATGATGATGATGATGATGATGATGTTCATGATGTTGATGGTGATGATTATGATAAGGATGTTGAAGGTGATGATGATGACAATGACGATGATGGTGATAATTTTGTTGTTGATGATGATGATGATGGAAATGATGGCAATGGTGATGATGATGATGATGACGATGGTGATGATGAAGGTGATGATGGTGAAGATGATGATGATGAAGATGAACATGATGAAGATGATAATGATGATCATGGCGATGCTGATGATGATGATGATGTTGATGGTGATGTTGATGATGAGGAAGGTGATGATGATGACGACGATGGTGATGATGATGTTCATGATGTTGATGGTGATGATTATGATGATTATGGTGATGATGATGAAGCTGATGATGGCGATGAGGATGAGGATGATGATAATGATGATGAGGATGAGGATGAAAATAATGATGATGGTGATGGTGATGATGATGATGATGAGGAGGAAGGTGATGATGATGATGATGATGATGAAGATGAATATGAAGGTAATGAAGATGATGATGAAGATGAATATGAAGGTAATGAAGATGATGATCATGTTGATGATGATGATGAAGATGATGAGGAAGGTGATGATGATGATGACGTTGATGACGACGATGGTGATGATCATGTTCATGATGTTGATGATCATGAAGTTGAAGATGATGATGAAGTTGAGGATGATGAAGAAGATGAAAATGATGATGAAAATGGTAGCGCACTCATGTTTTGTGTCTATATAATGTGCACATGTTTTGTATGCACATAACGCGCTCTCATTTTGTGTCTATATAACGTACATGCATTTTGTATAGTTAAATCATGCTCACGTTTTGGTTAAATTCAAAATTTATTCCCTCCAAATGATAAGGCCGAGCCTCCACCCATGCTTTCATGGAATTCCTATGCCTATGTGTCTGCTTTGTACTTTGCTTCGGATTCAACATGCCTGTGCCTTGGAGTATGATAAACCATGGCAAATTCAGCATTATATCCATATTTCCAATATGCTCGTGTTTAGCGGTTCGTCTGATTATGCTGTACACCTCCATTTTTTATGAGATTTTAGGAACAGATATGGTTTTTTCTGCAGATCCTAAATATGTAAATTTTAACAAGAATACATAATTTTTTCTATTTTTTTCTTATTTATCTTCTGTCATCACTCCTCAACTCAAAAAACACACTGGTAGTGTTTCAACCATATCTCTTTCGTTTCTCAACCATTTAAAAAAAAAATTGTATGGTGCACTAAAGAACACCAACCTCTACATGCTATAAAAAACCCATTTCCAAATAATTGCATTAAGATATTCAAATGCTGCACCCACAAATGACGTACCGTTTTCGAGGTTTGATTTCTTAGATAATTAAAAAAAAAAAATTTAAAAATATTATTTTTATTATTGGAAAAATAGTCGTACACTAGTCCTATATGTTCTCTATATGTATACCGGTTTTCATAAGTTTATTCCATCATTTAGACACTCAGACGCTGCACCCACAAAAACATATACCTTATAATTTGTCCAAAAAATAAAAAGTGCCCATTAAAATTTATCTAACTTTATATAGTTAACAGCATTCTCAATAGAAAAAATATATATATTTGGAAAGGTCATTCAATTTCCTAAATTTCTTGTTTTTTACTGATCGCAAGATTCATTGTGTAAGCATCTCAAAATATCCATGCAAGTTGATGGATGCCTATTTTTTCAGTTTTGTATTGCATCTAACGTGCCAAAAGAGACCCTCAACTTCTTGCACACACCCATGTTTCACTTTCTTTGAAAAAATAATTTTTCATACATGTAGTATATGTCTCATTTTCTTTATATTATGTGACATTGGCATATGTTAATTTATGTAGGAATATAGTGAGGTAGTGGTGCTTGAAGAGCACCAAATCGATGTTGTTGGTAACCCACCTCTGCCCCCCGTAGGTAGGTGTATGTCTCGATTTCTTTGAAAAATTCATTGTTTGAAAAATGAAGGGATTTTTTTCTAGTTTTGATTAATAGACGAAATATAAGTATCAATGTTTGAAATATTTTGTCTTGGACACATGTTTATAAGATTAACAAACTATAAATCGACGTTTTTTCGAAACAACTAGCAATGAATCAAATTTGTTTCTCAATTGAGTCTATTTCCCATATTCATAAGGATCAAACAAAATAATAAATTGAAAAGTATTGAAATAGTATAATTTCCCTGGAAATGTATATGTTTGTATAGATAAGCTAGGTTGTAGTTTTATGGAGTTCCATGAGTTAATGAATCAAAGCATTTGAGATATGCTTATGTGAGGTAAACAAATAACATATAGGGTTTATGGTTTAGTTCTATATAGTTCCATGTGTAAATGAACACCATATGGTTTATGGTTTAGCATGTATAACCTATGGTTTAGTGTTTAACATTCACAAAAAATGAAAATTATACACATGTAACTATTCATACATTACAAACAGTTAACATAGGGTTTAAGATAACCAAGAATTTGAATTGTAACATAGGGTTTGATTGAATTGTAACAATTTGACAATTTCTAGGTCAACCTATATAGATGTTTAAGGTTTAGAATCCATAACAAAAAATTCACTAGTAGTAAAAACCCCTAACCCTATAGAAATTTTAGTGCATGGAAAGCCAAGACAAAATGCCAAGGAATAGGAACATTTGATATTGTAACCATAATTTGAGTTGTATTCCATTTATGTTAATAACTAGAAGATTCTTTTCAAAATTGAAAATAAAGGTTGTTTAAGTGATTACGAATATTTCTATAATCTTGATGAGAAAGCTATCAAGAAATAGACAATGAGGACATGCAAGCAAACATCATAAGATTGTAACTATTCATCAATTACAATAGTGTTATCTAGGGTTTAGGATAACCAAGAAATTCAATTCATAACCTAGGGTTTAATTCAATTGTAACAATTTGAGTATTTGAGTATTTTTTACTCACCTCCTAAACTTCTCTGAAAATCATCCTAGCTATCCTCTTTACAATTCTAATATATAACTTAAACTACCCTAACCATACACTACCTAAATTCTCATTGGCTGAAAATAATAAGTCATAAATCAGCTACCTAAACCTCATCATTACCCTCTCATCTCACGTTCTAAACCATCCTATACTACCCTAGAACCTTACCCTACCATCTTTACCACACTACAAATTCTAAGTTTAAATCATTTATTTATTGTTTCTTTTTAAACAAAATTCAAAATGCTTATTGCTTATTATGAAGGTGCATTGATTGGACATAATGTGTAGATCATAAGTCCATTGAATATCATACATTTGTGCTTGAAACTTGCTACAAAAAACCTACAAATATGAAATCTATACTAATGATTTCAATTGACATTGGGATTAAATTATTCACATAACTATCTTCATTTTTCCTCTTTAAATTCTAAGTTTTGGGGCTAATTTCACACATTGGTATTTGCATTTTTGAACATACGAAGTAGTAAGTAGTTCATATCAATCCCAATAAAAGTAGTTTGTGTATGTGCGTAGCCTAGTTATATGGCATTTTTGCTTCTAATTAAATGATACTAACCAATCTAATGATCTAAACCTAAAGGGGTCATAAAACCCTAGTTCCATCTCATAACTTTTGAACCCTAGTTATAGCATACAATTTGCATTTCATGAAACCCTAGTTGGTTTTGAATTTGTAGGTGTAGCCTAGGTATATATGGCCTTTTGGTTCCTACTATAATGAAAATAACATAGCCTTTGATCTCTATACTCATGTATTTTTTACAATTCATGAAACCTTAGTTTGTTTTGCTAATTCATGTACAAGCGTTTCTACTTCTAAGTCATGCATGCATGTGAACTTCCATGTGTGATCCATCTGGAACCCTATTCACTTTGTTTCATGTATGTGCATACCCTAGGTACATGGAATTTTGGTTTCTACTTAAATGATACTAACCAATATAATGATCTAAACTTAAAGAGGTCATAAAACCCTAGTTCCATCTCATAACTTGTGAACCCTACTTATAGTATGCAATTTGTAGTTCATGAAACCCTAGTTGGTTTTCAACTTTTAAGTATAGCCTAGGGATATATGGCCTTTTGGTTTCTACTTAAATGATAGTAACCAATCTAATTTGATATTCACCTAAAGAGTTCATAAAACCCTAATTTGTAGTTCCATATCTCAATTTGTGAACCCTAGTTTTATTATGTGGGTTGTTGGCTTATACTTTAGTACAAGAATAATATAGGATGTGATTTCTAGACACATAGTGTTTTCTTAATGCTGCAACATGTTTTTTCTTCGTGGTATCTAGACACATTGGGCCATGAAAACACAAGGGAGAGGGCCACCAAGAGGTAATAGCATGCCAAGAGACCAATGGATTCGATGGTTCGTCAATCCGACCTCACATGAAAATGTCGTTCAGTGACACTTGGTGACTTTCAAACCGGGGGCTAAAACACAAATAGAGCAGCAAAATTTTATGTCGTTGGCTCCTGCAAGTCAGTATGGTAAAGGTCAATATGGGAACCCTACCAAATTAGGTATGATCAAGGGTTTTGCAAAATTTACCCACCAATGCAAGAGTTGCATTGAAGGAAACTGAGCAAAACCATAGTTTATGAAATCAATGCACAATGAATTCATTGGGCCATGAAAACAAGAGGGATAGGGCCACCTAGAGGTAATCGCATTCCAAGAGACCAAGGAGTTAACGGTTCATCAATCCGACGTCAGTTTTCTAAGTTATGTCGAGTTGAAAGTCGCATCGAAATATCCTTCATGGACACTTGGTGACTTTCGGTCCTGAAGCAAAAAGCCAAACGAAGCAACAAAATTGCATATTGTTCACTCCTGTAAGTCTGTATGGGAAAAGTCGATATGGGAACCCTGCCAACATAGGAATGGTTGAGGGTTTTGTAATGTTGACCCACCAATGCAAGAGCTACATTGAAGGAAACTGAGAATGTAGCGTCCCTCTTAGCCCTTAATGCCATTATGTGCGGAAGTAGGGGGTAAGGCTTTTACTTTTTGTTGACTACTATCAATGGGTCCAACTTGTTAGCAGGAAAACTTTACAAGAGATTCCACGT
>LPNX011007011.1:0-20922 GCA_001517045.1 Pseudotsuga menziesii
AATTTCTCCCTTTTTCAGAACAGTTAAGCACATGGTTAAGAACTATCTACCATGTCCATGGGACATCAATATTAAGCTATATTCAACAACAATGCATAGAAATATCATACAAATTTTATTGTATGGGATCATATTTTTGGTTAATAAGTCTACCATACCTACAAATAATGAAGTCGTAAATCAACTAAAACCTTTAATGGAAAACTAAAGAAATAAGATGACATGGAACATGTAGAGGCCAATGTGCAACAAATTTTGATCCAAAAAGGGGGAAATTTAAAAGGAAACAGAAAAAAAAGAGGGGATCATCCAATTTACATTATTATGTTGGAATATTCAACCTCTTTTCAGTTTGCACTTCTATACTGGTGGGTATGTTTTGTTGCTGTCATCTTGTAATTAATAAGATCTTCGTACTTTTTTTGTTGATCTCATTATCTCATCCTTACACCATTATCATTATCTTATGAATCTACTATGCATGTTTTTCAAGGAGGGTTTCATGATTAGTTGCACTATATGGTCATTCTACAGTAATTCTCTTATGTGTTATTTTATTTATCTTCTAATCTCCATTGAGACTAGCAGAAGGCATGCCTATCCTTTTAGCAACTAGTTTTTGGCCTTCTGCAGACTCTACTGTTAATATGTCAATGCCACTATGTTATGTTTAATTATCTCCTTTGGTACTCTCCTACTTAAGTGCTATCCAAATTACATGTACACACACCCTCTGTCTCAATGCTTTTCTATCATATATGTGCATGTGCATAGTCATGGATCTTTTGCCATTATCTACTTTTGCCTTCAAATTTCTTTTTGGTCAGCATCATTATGACAGATATTCATCAACCACATCCTACCATGACAAGTGATACCCTTTTTTTTGGAGCAAATGCTACTCATATTATATAGAAAATAAAGATGAGTAGCTACCTTATTACAGCAAGTGCTGGAATAAGGTCCAATAGGCACTCATAGATACATCTTTAGTACCTTGTTCAAGCAAAAACCCTCTGGCTTTGATCTGGGTACTTACGTAACACATCATCCAACCACAACTTTTGAAAAGCAGAGGCAGTGCTTACAGTTTTTTCAAAACTACACTTTACAAAGCAGTTTCCAGAGAGAATAAAAGGCTGCAATTGATATACGGTGCCATAGACCAACATGAGTAAAGATCAATAAATACTAAATTGCAAAATTTTATTTTTTCATATTGTTTCTGACTTTTTCAGGTTGCTGAATTTTTTGAGTTATTGAAAGTTTTTCAGGAGTTTATGATCAGTGAGTTTTGCAGCTTTCCTGAGTTGATAAATACCCTTATCTTTTTGCCAATGTAGAATTTTGCAATACTGACCTTGAAACATCTGCTGAACTAATCTCCAACACAGGCAAGCAAACAGACACTCATAGAGTGTGCTTGAGAGTCTCACTTTCGTCACACAACTGGCACTTGTCATCTAAGAATCTGCTTTTAGCTAACCTAGACTCTGTAGAACCTCAAACAAATCTTGCCATGCAAGAACTCTTTGTTTGTAGGATACCCTGTAAAAGGCCAAACATTGTTCATGCAAGAAATCCATCAAAACTCAACATCTGAAGAAGACCATCATATATTCAAAATTGGGGCTAAGGGAGTCTTTTGGGGCATAAGAAGATAAAGCTTCTTGCTATTAAAGTAAACATTGAGCTTATCGTAAGCCGATTCCAATCACAACAAATGGGGCCCTGCAGGGGTTTGTTCATTTTGGGGATATCCTCATCCACTATAAGGTTTTCCAACAGAGTCCAAATAGCCCTCTCTGTTAGACGACAACAAAGATTTAACACAAGCCAGTGTTCTCCAATCCATCCAAGCCCTGTAATCTGTTAGTGATAGTGTTTATGATCGCTAATAATTTGTTAATCTTGACTTGTTCCTATCATGTTTCATTAAGTCTCATTATTTGACTAATGAAACAAATCGTGACATTGCAGTTAAATACCCAATCATATTCTTGAGTTCTAGATCTTTTGTGGATCTTGTTAAATCCAATTTAGATGGAGTGTTGAGAGATTCTCTCCATAAAGTTAGGTGGTTGTTCTAATACTACAATCAGAGTCACCTTATCTACTTGACATCGCTCGTGGAGAGCAGCACAAGAATACAGCTTTGATAGTTGAGACTTGAGAGTAGACTTTTTACCTGTTATACCAGATTGTACATGATGATGTTTACCCTCATATTTGTTGCACAGATCAGGGTGAGATTAATTTTTGCAGAGCAGAGATGTCATGATTGCTGAGATGCTATATCTTGTGGTTTCCATATGTTGCCTTGCAATGATACCATGTCATTTTGTTATAGTGCCAATTGCATGCCTCGAGGATATGTTATTATGGATTTATGGTCTTTATCGATGATTGTGCTAGATGTTGCTCATGTTACTTAGTAAGTTGATTCTGATAAGCTAGTAGAAATATTATGTAGGCTAGTACTTAAAAGTGATTTTTGTTTTATGCACATGCCAGTAACTACCATCTCTTGATCCTTACAGGGACCATAAATCCCCTTTGGCTCCACCTATGACTAGTCCATCTCCGTATCATTCCACCTTTGTGTCTTGAAACCATTGGCTCAGACTAGACAGATTGACACTCAAATTCCCCTCTATAACCCCTTCACCATGATGAAAATGGTGGGGGAGGTCTAGATAAGATTTTGCTCAAACATGTCTCAAAACTGGAGAAGGAGATAACAGGAAGCTAATCATAATTACAAGCAATAACAGGAAGCTAATCATAGGCTTCATTTTGGGCTCTGTTTGTGCTCTCTCTGTGGTGGAGGCTCAATTGGGTATTTCAGAGATTGCAATCACAGCCCATGATAACAGTAGGAGCCCCACTGCAGTAAGGTCCCATTTTTGGTAGTTGTAGGATTTTTAGTGTGCATCACTGGAGTGCTGAGGACAGGAGCGTTCTTTTTGTTTGGGGATTGCATTTAAAGAAGCCTAGCTATGTTTAAGAGGCCTATTTGGGTATTTGCAGGGATTGCATTGAGAGCCCAACACTGGCCTGTTTGGATACTTTGAAGGAATTGGAAGGGTGAGGAGTGGCCTGTTTTAGCAGTGCAAATAATGTATTCAAAGCTCAACAGGTCAATGGAAGTCTGAGTACAATATCAGGCCTTCTTGGGTGTTGTGGGGAATTCATTGAGAGCTCAGAAGATAACAATGGAACCTTGCTCATTTGTGAAGGTTTTGGTTGGAGGGTTGGCACTAAGAACCCCAGTCTCATCGAAGCCTACCAGAACAGGTGTCCATCCTACTAATTCTCCTTGCTTTTGTGAGATCAGACTGCCTAATCTGCCCCCTCAGACTGTAGTAGCCCCCCCGATTTCCCCAAGGTCATCTGACCCAGATGTTCATAACATCTCGGCCAGCTTCCATCTTGAGCAGATTGATTTGAAGAAGTTGTCTTCTTCTTGTTTGGGGTACTCAAAACCATGCTTGGAGATTGTAGTATATGCTGGAAGACAAAGATCAACCTGTGGTGTGGCTCTAGGAAAGCTATTGGGGAAATTTAGAGTCCCTCTGGACCTTGAGGGTGCCAACGAAAAGGCCATTGTTTTCCACAGTGTGTCTGACCAATTGCCTAAAATTCAATCTTGTTTAATCTTGCACTGGCTGAACTAAAGGACTGACCAAATACACCTCCTTCTGCGCAGTAGCCTTACCTTCGTAATGCCCCCACCACCTAAGGCATCATGGGCTTTCCACAGCCTCATCTAAATGTATAACTCTAATAGCCCTAAATAGAATAGCCCGAATAAACCTCAGCCCTAAGAAAACTAAAACCTCATAACTGTAAAAACTAATATGGCTCAAAGGCCCTGTAAAAACTAATATGGCGGCTGTTTTTCACTTTTTTTACTCTTGTGTTATCAAGGGCGAAGCCAAAGGATTTCTTATATGTTAAACCATTTTGTGGATGGGTTTCAATTGGAAAATCTAAGCTGGATGGTGCACAGATGCATTACAATGTTAGAGCTCAGCCAGACCTTGGGTATGTGTCTCAGTTCGAGTCATCAATCTAAATGTCGTCTGGGTGAATATTCAATCGCAGCAAAGATCCCAGCAGGGTATTTTCTAATATATAAAATGAATAGTCAGAGTAAGACTATGGCCTTCACCAAGAAAGAAGCTTTATCCTTTCTTCTGTGATGGAGATAGCACGGGATAGGGATAGTTGCAGTGGAAGACCTTCTGGAAATTGCAAAGAAAAACGAAAGTAAAGCACTTTCTCTTGCGAGTAATGCATGCTAGCTTGACACTCGTCTTCAACCTAATTTAGCAGTTTATGAAAATTTCCCTAGATGCAAGGACCCAAGCGAGGAGAGGACGGGGAAATCGGATCAAGCCCTCATTTCAGAGGGTGCAAAGAAGTCTGAATCACTATGATAGTAAGGATGGAGAGTTTAGGAATCAAAGATTAAACACACTACAGTGTACCTCCAAGAATGATATGCAATGGCTCTCCAAAGTGCCTCCTCCAGCACCAGAGAAACCCACCACAAACGTACCACAAACCCACGACCACAAAACGGTGAATAGACGCCCTCGTTTTCCAAAAAATGCTGCTACAGTGAATAAACGCCCTCTGCAATAGCTTCTTAGATTTCGTGAAGCGCACAGGCATCGCAGGCAGAGGCAGGACTGGTGAAGCGCACAGGCATCGCAGGCAGAGGACTGGTGAAGCGCACAGGCATCACAGGTAGAGGCAGGAAGCGCTCGGGTGAAAATGTTGAATAAAAAATACCCCAGCATATTGGGTATTTAAATAGTAAAAAAAAACCCTTAATACCCCTAATATACCCCCAATATATTAATTTAAATTTTTTTAATTTTAACCCCCCCAATATGAACGGACGTGATATCGTATTGGTCCTTAGGTGACGACCCCATGAGTTATACTTAAATAAAATTAAATAATTAAACCTAAAATTTAGCATAGAGAAAAACTTATCATGACATTTTGTATCAAAGATTAATTCAAATTTCTCAATATAAATATATGAAAAAATGGTTCCTAATTCTTCGTTATCATATTTTCCATATATGTATTTTCTTTTGTTAAACTTGTAATGCATGATAGTACATGCATATTTTCTAGCCATAATATATGTAGGAATTTCAAATCAATATGTTAAAAAAATTACGGGTGCTTTAACTTGTGGAGAAGTCACTTTGTATGGATTTACAAGGGAGTAAAATATTTTACCAAGTGTATGATTGAATAACCCCTGATTCGTTATATTTCTTGGAAAACTCCTTTATTTATACATTGCATATGATGGTTTCTCTTCATCTTCCAACCAACCTTTTCATCTCCCTATGTGACTATTCATATTCACAATTCATTTACAATAATTACATGTTATGTGGAACAAAAATCATGAGGAATAGGTTTCCAACAAGTCCCCTTTTAATTTGAAAGAGTATTTGTGAGTTCGAGCATGGAACTAAATATTTCAAAATTTTCTCGTCCAAGTGATTTTGTGAAGATGTCGGCAATTTTCCCATTTGTGGAACAATGTCATAAATGAAATTTCTTGGCCTCTACATGATGTCGAATCAAATGGTACTTTGTGTTGATGTGCTTGGTTTGAACATGGAACCTACGGTTCTTGGCCAACTTGATTGCAAAAGTGTTGTCGATAAAAAATGGAGTGCATGATTTTCTTGCTTCTCCTACAAATATTCAAGTATCTTCCTGAGCCACACAATCTCCTTTCTTTCTTCTACAACTGCCACATATTCTACTTATGTAGTCAAATTTGTTGGAACTGGCTATTTCTGTGATCTCTATTAAACAATTGTTGATCCAAGACTCATTGTGTATCCATATGTGGAAACTCCTATCTCTTTATCGCCATCGAAGTATGAATCAGTATAGCTAGCTAATGAGTTATACCTTATGGTACTTGAGTCCAAAATTTTGATTACCCTTCAAGTACCTTAAAACTCTTTTCGTAGTAGACCAATGTCCTTTACAAGGTTTGTGCATGTATCTAGAAAGAATACCAACAACATAAGAAATATCTAATCTGGTTGTGGTAAGGTAGAGAAGGCTTCCTACAAGCCGTCGGTACTTTGTCGCATCCTTAAGTTATTTTCCTTCGCTTGCCGTGAGCTTCAACTTTTGTTCTGTTTGAGTGGAGAGAGGTTGCATTCTATCATGCAAAATTTGTTAAACAATTCTCCTACATATTTTTTTTTTTCTGATATATGAATATGTACTTAGGATGTTGAGTCACCTCAATTCCTAAGTAGTAATGCAGATGTCCCATATCAATCATTTCAAAACATTTCTTCAAATATTTCTTTATGGATTCTATATAATTTTGATGGTTCCTTATCATCAAGAGTTTATATACTCATACCACAATAAATACAATTGATCTTCTAAATTTATTCACAAACAATGTCGTATCATCAAGATTACAATGCTTGATATTTAGCTTTAGAAGATGATCGATTAGCTTTTCATACCATGCTCGTGGCGCTTATTTTAGGCCATACAAAGATTTGACAAGTTTCCATAACTTTTTTTGCTGTCCCTTCACAACAAAACCCTATGGTTGAGATATGAATACATTTTATTTCAAGTCTCCATTCAAGAAATAAATTTTTACATCCATTTGGTGGAATTTCCACCCATTTTGTGCTTCCATGGAGACAAAAGTGTGGATGGTATCCCATTTTTCTGTGGGGGATAATGTTTCTTCATAGTCAATTCCTTCCTTTTATGCATAGAATTTCACCATGAGCCTTTCTTTTTGTTTTTCAAGTGAGCCATCTTATTTGTATTTGTTCTTGTATATATTTTTCCTTGTATACTCACTTGCAACCAATTTGTTTGGTTCTAAATGGAGGGTAAAATAGCTTCCAGGTTCCATTCTGTATGAGTGCATCATATTCATTCTGCATGCCTTCTTTCCATTTATCACATGTAGTTGCATCTATAAAGGAATTTGGTACAAAGTTAGAAGATAAATTCAATTCACAATCAAATGAGACATCCATGTCATCACTTGATCTGCTTCTCCTCCATCATCTTGTCTTGTTGAGTTCTCATTCCTATCTTTCCAACTTAATCTCGATGGACAATTTCAAGTGTATTTATGGCCCATTTTGGAATATTCTTTAATGGTCCAGCTTGATTAGTTGGAGGTGCTTCATTTTATTCAAGGTTCAATATTCCGATCCTCTCAATAACATGATCTAATGTAGGTGAAGTTGTGGGAAAGTATTATTCATGATTTTCTTCATAAAAGGGTTTGTTAGCACCATTTTTGGGCTAAGTAATTAGTAAAGGACTTGCCCAATAAAAGGAGGAATAAGGTTTGTAAATTTTCATGTCATATGACCTTAAATATTGTTGATGAGGATCTACAGGTGTTTGAAGGGACATTTCTAGGTTAAGAATGCCAAATACTTAAAGAAATTCTTATTTTTTACCTTGAAATAAATGTAAATGAATAAATATGCTTCTAGTTGAATGATTACAGGAAATGGACTGCCTGGATGCGTAGAGGAGGAATCAAAGGTAAAAAATTGTTTCCCCTAAAAAAAATCGAGAGAGAAAAGGTGGAAAAGGGAAAGTTTCAGTTGTGGAAAGTGATAAATCGACTTCTATTGTTCGCAGTTTGATGATTCGATGGCCCAAAATGTTTCCGCCGAAGATCAACGATCCAACAGAAAGGAAGAAGATGAAAAGAAAAGAAGTTTGGCTTTGAATGTTAGAATCTTGATTTTTTATTTCTGCAGTCCAAGATCCGACGGTCTAGAGTGCTCCCGCCAAAGATCAACGGTCTGGAAGAGAGTACAGTGCGGAGATCAAAAAGTGGGAAACTTAAGAATTTGTTCGTGAAAAGCTGAAGTCCCATGTTCCAGGATTCACAAGATCTATGGTTCATAGAGATCCCACGCATATCAACGGTGCAAAAAGGTGCAAAGGGAGGAAAGTGGAAACACAAGATTTTCGGGTATAAACGGTTGAGTTTCCGCCTTCTACGATCCGTGAGACTTGACGGCTTCAAATTTTTTTGCCAAATATCAATGGCTCAGAAAGTGGGAATATGAAGTTTTGGTTATGAAAGGGTGAAACCCCGCCTTTTTCTTTCCGCAACACACATATTTACCTAAGATCAATGGTTGGGAAGTTCTCTGTCCTAGATCGACGGTGCAGAAAAGAGGAACACATCCACGAGTTAAATAGACTTCCCAATATGTGGATTGGGTAGGCCTTGCAGCTTTCAATGGCCCAGATAAGAGCTTTATCAAGATCCATAGCCAATACCCATTCTACTGGTGCAATACGCATGGATAAATCCACTTTTTAGATCAACGAAATCATGTAGGACTTGCAAGTTCTAATGATTCATATCTTGAGGGGAATATATCTACGGTGAATGTGCATATCGTTGCGTGAACTTGCACACTCAAAGATGGGAAGTGTCTGCGCAGTGAGAAACGTGCTTGAATAACGTGTCCTCTCTCTATTGGGTATCGCACTCAGATATTGGGAGTACAAGAGTCACTTCTTGGAGCGCGATGGTGCATATTTCAATGGTGGTGATCAAAGGTTAAATCAGATCAACAGTGAAAATTCATTTCCTTGATCTAACTTGCGCGGATAAATCAACTTTTCAAACCAGCAAAATTAGGTACAAGGTGCAGGTTTTAACGGCCCAGATCACCCTCGATTTTAGATCTACATAGGAGGACTATTTCACTGAGAAAACATGTGTGGAGAAATAAATTGTGAAGGATTGCGAAATCGGGTAAGAGCCACACCATTGAACTGTTGGGATCTAAGTAGATGAAGATCGATGGTCCAGAATGATTTCACTGGGTGAAGATGTAGGCATGAAGGATGCCGTTGCAGAACATCGAAGGAGGTTCTGAACCATCATTTTTGATCAGGAAAGCCTAAATCCCTGCTGTCAAATTTCCCTAATTGATCCATCATGCGCATCTCAACATGCTTTCCTGTTTTTTTTATGATCATGGAAAATCTGCTAGATCATTGAATCTGTTAGGGTTTTGATTTCTACGTGTAACTGAATATTGGCTCTATTCCAAGGTTCGTATCGGGAGCCTATGATACTATAAATATACCCTCAATAGAGGAAGACATGGTTGGAACCCATGAGGTTCAGGGTTATGTATTTTGAGATCTTCCCTTAATAAGGAATTTATAGAGCCGAATGCTGGCCTGTTATTGCAAAGATTCTTGTTTATATCATAGTTATAGTCTGTATTTCCCCTTCTTGTGTGCATGTCTTCCTGTTTAACTTGCCATTATGTTTTCTCCATATCTGGAATGAGTGTATAATAGTTTAGAATTCATATTGTTATGCTCTAGCTATTGTTTCAAGTATTCACAAATATTTCTTACCACAGTTGATGCAGAATTCATCTCATCGATGCTTTGTATTGATGGAATGTCATTCTTTCTTCTTTATTAGCAGACCAGCAATATTTTTACTGTAACCGAGTGCTACCTTGCCTTTGTAAAATTTCACCTGCAAATTATTTTGTGATTCATGAATATTTGTGACTCCATAGCCTAATGTATTCTTGCTTTGTTTCAACCACCAACACATCTAAAAATTATTTTGTTTATGTATTTGGCCCTAATAAAAATCTGTGAGAGATCCCTCTTTAGAAAGGAAGAGGCTAGATTCCTTTCTTAAAGTGGTTATGATGTTACCTTGGGATTTACCCTCCATAACCTAGGGTGCAATTCTAATTGCTAACAAAATTGGTGTTGTTTCTAGGGACGAAAGTGCAAATCAGCCATGGGAAAACGACATTGTCTTAGTTCTACGACCTGGTTGAGCAGCTGGTCATAGACACATATAGGTTGTATATGCTGTGGAAACTCCACTCAAAGCTGCTGAAAGGTGACTCCACTAGGGAGATTGGCAGCCAGAAGGAACGATACGGGGAGGAGGGTTCAAATATTCCCCGGGTATGAAGGACTGAGTTTTAAATCTGACTGTTGATGGTGAACAATGGTCAAACATCAAGAAGTTTGTTCCTCCTTCACTTGGCAACTCCATTTGCAAAGAATCTAGTCTTCCTAATGTTCTATGGAAGCTCCATTATCAAAGGGGTTGCAAAGTTTGAGGAGATGATTAGTTTTATCCATCATCAAAATGGGTTATGTAGCTAGGAGGTATGCTCCTATTAATAGTGCTAACATTACTGGTTTTCCAAATCAAATACCTGAGATATATTTCCTAACATATATTCCAAGATTCAAATATCAAAAGGGTGATGATGCTGGCATTCATTTGTTTAGATTTCATAAGCATATACATAAGCTGGGAGTTGAATTGCATGAGGATTCTTTAATGAAAATGTTCATGGTTAGTTTATAAGAAAATGCAAGGTCATGGTATGAGGGATTACCATCAGGAGGTTTATCATCCCTTAAAGACTTTCATATAATATTTCATGATCATTTCAAAGATCAGTATCCTTCTCTGCTGTCAATTCAAGATTGTTGCACACGTGATAAAGACTTCATTGAACATTTGAAAGATGAATATGGTGATGATCAGTATGTGGATGAAGACGTTTTAGCAATATTACATGAATACTCATCTCAAAAAGAAACACAAAACAACTTCCCTGACATTCAAGAAAATTCCCAGTAGTTGGTAGTGTCTTCCTTGACTGAAGTTTAAATAAGCCAAAACTCTGATTTCGCCAACTATTTTTCTTTTCCTGAAACTGATGATAGTTTGCAGCATTCTTGTACATATTTGTGTGACCAAGAAAGAAGTTGGGAATTTAAATCAAATCCTTCCTCATATTATTCAGCCCTTGAAAGTGTGTCACAAGAAGAGGATTCCCTTGCTCAATCAGAAGTCTCCCTTTTGCAGCAACAATTTCTTCAAAGACAAAATGTGTTTTATGAAGAACGTCATCATCCTGTTACAAACACTGTTAGTGATGGTTTTAAAAAATATTTTAGTCCACCTATATCTTAAGAGTATAAGGAGGACTACTTAGATGTTATGTCTAAAAAACCAGTTGTAGATTTTTTAAGATTGGGGCCTGTTAATCAAGAAAATTCCATTGCAATCCAAGGTCAAGGGGCTGAAAACAGAGAAGATAGTGAATGTGATGAAAGTGACCATTTTCCTTTGTGTTATGATTCATTTGAATTGCTGAGGTATCTACCTAAAATATATAAGCAAGTGCAAAAACTTGAAGATATGACATTTTCATAAATAGATAGTGAAAAGGAAAAATAGTCATGCCATCAATCCGAGCCTATGGAAGAAACAACAGTTTTCCATGAGGGGTTAAATCACAAAGAAGAAGATGGGAAGGATGAAAAACTAGAACTTTCTATGCATTCCAATTGTTCTTTTGATGGCAAAGAAGATAATAAGCCTAGTGATGTACATGAAGAGAGTCATCCTAATTTCCCTTATGAAGATTACAATAAGCATGTTGAATTTCTTGTTAGTAATGTTTTTAAAGAAGATCTCAGCATGCCTATATATGATGAATGTGAATATGGCCACTTAGATGATGCACCTCAAGCAGTAAACTGTAATAATGGATTGGATCACCAAGAAGACGAGGGTCCAAAATGGGATGTATCTTCATGTTTTTCTAATTCATAATGTCAAGAAGAGTGCATTTCATTTGATTTTCTTGAAGAAGAGGAGGACTCCAAATGGGATATTTATTTATGTTTTTCAAATTTAGAAATTATTTTAATTGATTCTATTAAAGAACACAATGATATTTCCTTTGAAATACTTGAAAGGAATCAGGTTTTAAATTCTAATATCTTGGATGAGGAAGTTGATGTCTCATTTGGAAATTGTTAGGAGCATTCTTTGCATAGTTTTCTTGAAAAACCTTTTGGCAGGGTGCTAGAGGAGTTGTGGTTGGAACATCCTTCTCATGGAAAACAAATAACATAAAATTTTGCAGGTTTCCATGATCCAGTGGAAGAATACATGGAGAAGCTTTGCAGTGGTAATGGTTGGTTATGTCTTTACAGTAAAGATCAATTTCTTTATCATAACCTTTTTCCATTAAGTCTTTCATCTCTTTTTTTGATCAAGCATGAGGAGAAAATTGGTTTATGGGATCATTTGTTTGATTGGCATTACTAGAAGTTATAAGTTACTTAATTGAGCATTGATGCTTAGTAAGTAGGGTTGGTAGGTATGAATAAACTCGACATGGTGAGCATTCCTTTCTGTAATTTCTTAGTTTGTTTCAGCATCAGTTTAGTTTTTGTTTTAAGAGCATGTTGGGAATTTTAGGAAATATTGGGAGTAGCCCAATGGATTTGGCACCTAGTTTACGGGGTTCTTTGCTACCTCGCAGGGAGGATAGCATCCCAAGTTGGAGTGAGTTATTAGCACCATTTTTGGGATAAGTAATTAGTAAAGTATTTGGCCATTAAAAGGAGGAATAAGGTTTGTAAATTTTCATATCATATGACCTTAAAGATTATTGATGAGGGTATGCAGGTGTTTGAAGGGACATTTTTAGGTTAAGAATGCCAAATACTTAAAGAAATTTTGATTTTTTACCTTAAAATACATGTAAATGAAGAAATCCGCTCCTATTTGAATTATGACAGGAAATGGACGGCCTGGATGCGAAGTAGAGGAGATTAAAGGTCAAAACTCATTTTCACCAAGGAAAAATGGGGAGCAGAAAGATGCAAAAGTGTGAGTTTTGGTTGTGAAAAGTGATAAACCTGACTTTTGTTGTCTGTAGTCCGATGATCCGACGACCCATAACGTTTCCACCCAATATCAATGACCCAGCAAGAAGGTGAAAGTGGAAAAGGAAATAAGTTTGGATTTGAAATTTAGAATCCTGATTTCTGATTTTTGTAGTCTAAGATCCGATGGTACAGAGCGCTCCCACCAAAGATAAATGGTTCGAAAGAGGGCATAGGATAGAGATTGGAAAGCGAGAAAATTAATATTTTTGTCGTCAAAGGTTGCAGCCCATTTTCTGGGATCTGCAAGATCTACAATTCATAGAGATACCACGCAGATCAACGGTGTGGAAAGCATAAACACAAGATTCCCAGGTATCAAGGGTTGATTTTTTGCCTTCCGCGATCCGCTAGATCTGATGGCTCAGAATGCTTCCTCCAAATATCAATGGGTCAGAAAGAAGTAGAATGGAGGAAAGCAGAAATATGAAGCTTTGGTTATGAAAAGGTGAAATCTCTCCTTCCACTTTCTATAGCCCACACCTTTACCTCAGATCAACGATTGGGAAGGTCTCTGTCCGAGATCGACAGTGCAGAAAATAGGAACATGTGCATGAGTTAAATAGACTTCCCGATATGCATAATCAGTAGGCCTCACAACTTTCAAGGACCCAGATCAGAACTTGATCAAGATCCACGACCAATACCCATTCCATTGGTGCAACATGCATGGATAAATCCACTTTTCAGATCAGCGAAATCTTGTAGGACCTGCAAATTCCAATTGCTCAGATATTGAGGGTAATATATCTACGGTGAATATGCATATCACTGGGTGAAATTGCACACTGAAAGTTGAGAAGTGGTTGCGCGATGAGAAACTTTCTTAAATGATGTGTCCCCTCCCTATTGGATATTGCGCTTAGATATTGGGAGTACAAAAGTCACTTTTTGGAGCGCAATGGTGCATATTTAAATGGTGGTGATCAAAGGTTAAATATGATCAATGGTGAAAATTCATTTCGCTGATCTAGATTGCACGGATAAATCAACTTTTCAAATCAGTGAAATTAGGTATAAGGTGCAAGTTTTAACGACCTAGATCACCCTTGATATTATATCTACGAAGAAGGAAGATTTCACTGAGCAAACATGTGTGGAGAAATAAATTGTGAAGGATTGTGAAATCGAGTAAGAGCCACACCATTAAACGGTCAGGATCTAAGCAGATGAAGATCGACGATCCAGAATAATTTCATTGGGTGAAGATGCAGGCATGAAGGGAACCGTTGCAGAACGTCGAAGGAGGTTTTGAACTATCATTTTCGATAAAGCAAGCCTGAATACCTGCTATCAAATTTCCCTAATTGATCCATCATGCGCATCTCAACATGCTTTCTTGTTTTGTTTATGATCATGGAAAATCTGCCAGATCATTGAATCGGTTAGGATTTTGATTTCCACGTGTAACTAAATATTGGCTCTCTTTCGAGGTTGTTCTCAGGAGCCTAGGATGCTATAAATATACCCTCAATAGAGGAAGACAGGTTTGGAACCCGTGAGGTTCAGGGTTATGTATTTCGAGATATGCCCTTAATAATGAAATTACAGAGTCAAATGTTGGCCTGTTATTGCAAATATTCCTTTGTATATCGTAGTTATAGTCTGTATTTTCCATTCTTGTGTGTATGTCTTCTTGTTTAAATTTCCATTATGTTTTCTTCATATATGGAACAAGTGTATAATATTTCAGAATTCATATTGCTATGCTCTGGCTATTGTTTCAGGTATTCACTAATATTTCTTACCGCAGTCGATGCAGAATTCATCTCCTTGATGATCTGTATAGATGGACTGTCATTATTTCTTCTTTATCACCATACCAATAACATTTTTACTGTAACTGAATGCTACCTTGCCTTTGTAAAATTTCACTTGCAAACTGTTATGTGATTCACGAATATTTGTGACTGCATAGCCCAATTTATGCTTTCTTTGTTTCAACCACCAACACATCTTAATTTTATTTTGATTGTGTATCTAGCCCTAATAAAAATCTATGAGAGATCCCTCTCTAGAAAGGAAGAGACCAACTCCCTTTCTTAAAGTGGTTCTATTGTTACCTTGGGATTTACCCTCCACAACCTAGGCTGTAATTCTAAGTGCTAACAGGGGTGTTGTTGCTTCAAAAGGAACTTCCAAATATTGACCCCGACCGAAGATCGGGACCCCCCCTTTAAGTTATGGAATTTCATTATTCATAATATGTCTTCATATGGGAAAATTTCTCCAAAAGATCAAGATGTATTTCAATAGGATTTTCATTTTTATTAGTTTCAAGGAAAATGACATCTTTAGAAACAACAAATTTCTTGTTTACATCATCATAAATATGGTATTCCCTGAAAGTGTCTGAATACCCAAAGAAAATACATATTTGACTTCTAGAACCAATTTTGTTTGTTTTCTCCTTTGGTATCAAGGAATAATAGGTGGAACCAAAAACTTTGAGATACCTAACCAAAGGATGGTGGACAAACTACATTTCATGTGGAGTCTTACCTTCAAGAGCATGAGATGCAATTATATTTCTCAAATATGTTGCACATACTACTGCATCACCCCAAAACTTCAATTTCACATTCTTGAAAAACATCATTGATCTTACCATATTCATTAATGTTCTATTCATCCTTTTTGCTATACCATTTTGTTGAGGATTATAAGGAACTAAATTTTGATGTGTAATCCCATGTTTGGAAAGGTAATCTTCAAAAATAATTATAGGTGTATTCTTTACGATTATCAGAAGAAGAGAAAAATGTACCAATACATGCTTTTGTTTGATTCTCTATCCATGCATGAAAGTTCTTGAATATTTGAAATGCTTCAAACTTTGTCTTCAATAAATATACCCGATGCATTCTTGAATAATCATCAATAAAGGTCATGATGTACTTATTACCATTTGCACAAGGAATTGGAATGGGGCCACATAGTTCAAAATGAATCAATTCTAACTTTCTACATGCTTTGAATTTAGACTCCTGAAAATGATGCTTACTATGTTTTCCTCATATTCATGCATCACATTTCTTTCTCTGTTTAGAAATAGTAGCTAAATCATATACACCATTCTTTCTTAAAAAATGAAGACTGTTATAATTCAAGTGACCAAATCTTGCATGTCACAATAAACTATATGACAAATTACCTTCTTCAAGTTGATACATATAGTCAAAGTTTTGAATTGTTGCAAAACAACCCTTCAACATTAGCATCTTTCCATCTTCATACCTGGTCACAATAATCTTGTTGTTAGAGGAATTCCTTATCTCTATAATTGCAGCAAAAATGTGAATGGAAAGACCTTGTTTTTGAGTCTGAACCAAGGACAAAAATATTCTCTACAACTCTGGAAGATACTAGAAAAAAATTTAACACAAAATCATGGAATCCAAACAGCTTGAGTCTAATTGAACCAATTCCCCTTGTTCTAAGGCTATATTTTTGTGCAAAGTATACTATTCCATTTTTAGGGTCATTTAGTTCTTGAAAATAGTCTTTTATCAATTTCATATGAGAATTTGCACCAGTATCAAGAAGCCAACAAACTTTGTAAGATGAAAGAGAAGTTATTTCATTAATACCAAGATTACAGTGTGAAACTATTAAATGAGTTGAATCAGGGGATTTACTACAGGGATAATTTTAGGGGCGAATTTTAGCCCAGTGGGCTATTTTTCCATGTTTTTGTCCCAAAAAAAATCGCCATTTTGCATTTTTTAAAGCCCTGTTTGGCCCAATTTTGATGGGGTACAATTTTTTCACCCTAAAAATTGCCAAATTATTATATAAACGATATAAAATCCTTGAAAATTAAAATATTTTTTGAAAAATATCGCCAATCATTTTATAGTTAGCGTTTTAAGAATTGGTAATATTCGCCAACATTTATACACTTTTTAATAAGTATGGTTCCTTAAAATCATCACTGATTTACTATCCTCTTTATTATTATTCTTATCTTCTTTATTCTGATGTTGTCTTCCATTAATAGAATCCCAAGGAGCTCAACACTGATATCCTTCATATCCATTCTTTCCACAGTGCTTGCACTTCAGATATTCTATTTGGTGTACTTGCTTATGCGCCCTCTACCTCTTAAATTTCTTCTTCCTTGTCCTCCCTTTCTACTATGTCCCCTATAAGGTTCTTTGTGCTAATTCTTTGCTTTCTAAAAAAATGAAATGGATTATCTAGAAAGCTCGCTTGATTTCTTTCCAAAATCTTTCTCTCTATCTGCAATTTTTTCTACTAGGGTGTCAAAGGTGAGGAGGTCTTTTAACTTGTCGCTTGCTTTGCAGGGAATCAATATATTTGGAGTGATTTGGATACATTGAATTTAGAAATGTTGCAAGTGGGAGGTCAGCTCTCATGCAAGATGCTTTTATCTCATGCATGATTGCTCTGATATCATATGCAACAAGCATAGGATCATTATCTTTTACTTTCAAACTAAACAATTTTAACATTAACTGAATTATCTCCATCTCAGAATGTGAATCATGCAAATATGTTAATTTCTTTATTGCTTCAAAACATGATTTTTTAGGAAAAATACGTTGTCTCACCTCTTCACTAATAGTGGCACTGATCATAGCTAGGGATTTCTTGTCTCTAGACTACCACACAAAAAATTCTTTATTTAATGTAGAAGGTTTAGGATCAATGGTTATGACTATATTTGTCTTCGTTTGAATAGTCTTTCCTTCACAAATCTTTTCCCAAAGGTCATTGTATATAAAGGTCAATTTGATATTCTTAGACCATTTTGGATATGTGTCCTTTCTAGTCAAGACAACACCAAGAATATATGTGAAATAGTGCATCTCTAATCAGGTACCTGCAACTTACAAAATGATTTTGACAAAATATAGGATACATTTTTTATTTCATGTTCCTTTATAACTTACCAAATGATTATGCAGCTTATTAAAGAATTCTGGAGCCTTATCAAAAACAATTTTGCGGCTCTATGTAATTTATTATAGAGTGTTGTTTACATGGACAATTCAAATATTCTCGCGAGAAATTGGAATAATATATCAATAGAATATCTTGCAGTAAACTTGTAGCAGCACTCGGAATAACAAATGAGTTCTCAACACTTCTTGTAGTTTCACTCTTTAGGCATACCTCAACTCGGTCTTCAGTCGGAACAATCTTATTCACACCCAAAAGAAAAGGATCCAGGCCTGGATAGATTCAGGACGCAGCTCCATGCTGCTAAATATATGAGTGATCTTCTTCACTCACGTTTAGGTTCAATCTTCACGGATTCCACTAGAAGTCTTGTGGTGGGGGAGAACACTGGTTTTCAACATCAATATTCAAGTGGGTGTGAGTCATTTCACGTCAGAAGCAAAACACAACAATTCACCAGAAGGAAAGTCAAATCCGCTCTAAAAATACAGAGTATTTCATGCATCATATACACTATTCATGGCTCCAATATATCATAGAAAAAATTCATGAACCTATTTTACTTAATGCATATGAAAGACATTCGCATAATTTCCAATTAAACTTCCATTCAAATAGCTAGGACATAGATTAGGGTTTTTGTATTCAAACTAGTAGAAATGCATTACCTTCATGCAACTGAGTAAAAACTTGTGTCTTTAGCAAGGTTGCTCATCATCTTCAAAGCAAGTTTACTCCATGGAATTGAGAAAAGCATGAATCTTCATAGCTATACAATCTCTCTCTCCACTAATGATCTTCAGTCACCAGTCTTCAAAGAGTTCGCATGAGCATAATGGCTCTTGATTCAACACAACTTCACTCTTTATTGTGCAAACGAATGATCTCAAAAATATTTTGACCATGTCAGATCACAACAGCCATTATGTAGCTTCCACACAAGTTATCACACTCAGATTGTGAATTGGAAAGTGCCCACATACTTGGGAGAAGCCATGCATATACTCTATGGGATTTAATCAAGTTTTCAAAGTTCCTTTGTGAGAGGACGCAGTCACAAAATTAAATTTTGAAGGAGACTATCACAAACTTCGTAGATAAATACACGAATGAAGAATGTAAATCGCTATCGTAGTGGTCGGATGTATAAACACACAACTATTTCAAACAAAATGAACTTAGAACTTTATTTATAGATAGACAAATTCTCGGTACCGTGAAGATACATGCAAAAACAAATTGAAAGTACGTTGTAGGAAATAAAATGATAATGAGAAATGAGAAATCCTAATGAGAAACGGTAATGATAAATGAGAAATCCTAATGATAAATGGTAATGAGAAATGGTAATGATAAATGAGAAATCCTAATGATAAATGGTAATGATAAATGGTTATGTAAGTCTAAGCAGAGAGTCGACCGTGGGTGTTGTCAAGTTATACATCGAATTGAGGGAGCAAATAACGCAATAGTTATCAACAAATGCAGGATCTCTCATACCTCAAATAGACCCGTTGTAAAGTAACACGCACAATTTGTGGCTCCTAGGAAACAGGAGAAATACATGTAGAGGAAGACTGATGATGGGAAGGAAGTTTGAAGTAAATATGGGAGAGGGTAGAATGGAGGTGTAGTAGGCAAACTTCTAGGACTGAAATGAAACCGGAAAGAGTTATGGAAGGTATCATCTGTGATACCAGTATAGGATTGAATAACTTTCGATTCCTTTTATTCCTTAGTAAATTACTTTATTTACACATTACATATGGTGGTTTATCTTCATCTTCCAACTAACCTTTTCATTTCCTTATGTGAGTATTCATATTCACAATTTATTTACATATTATGTGGAACCATAATCACTAGAATTAGGTTTCCAATACTAATATTATAGTTTATTTTCTTCTATTTATGTGATAAAAATATATACATAGCAATTTGACAAAGATAAAAAGTAAACTTTAATCCATGGAGATAATTTACATAGATACTAAGAGGTAGATGATATTGATTCCCTCCTTTAACTATAAATTTGATAGGAGGAAGGGTATCACAAATATTGAAATGGACACCATGGCTCATTTGATGGCATGGGGCCCACACATAGTCCATGAGTCCTGAAGGATAAACACTATGGCTTCAAACTATCTGTTTTGACCTTGGATCATGTCTAAAGTTATTATAACCATCCTTAATGTACTAAACTCAAAATGACCATCATATCTCGATCACATGACAATGATTCCCTTTGCAGGACCTTTTGAGGTGTCTAAGGGACACAATGATGTCTCATGAGCCCCATAGAAAGACATTGTGGTATAATACCCTACATTTTCGCATTGAATGACATCACGGGCAGCAAGAAACATGTCTAGTGTTCTAAAATTCAAAACTAGAACCATATCCCACATCTAAGCCAAATATTCCCTATGGAGGGCCAATATGGTGGTTTGGGACCACACACATGTAACATATCTTCATAGTAAAATGCTACAGTGTAAGGTCCTAGATTTTTCATTATACCATGGAAATAGCTCTCAAGTTCCATCCCTAATGTACCCCTCCTCAACTTCTTGGCTATATCTCACGTGTAGGAAAAGGATTCCCTACACAGACCCTATGCAATTATGTGGGTTACTATGCAATTAACATGAGCACCATAGGAAAATGTTCTATCCCAACAACATGGATTTTGTTATCAAATGAAGGATAGTGACCAAGAAGAATCCATGATGTGACAGACCTCAAAATAGCCACCATATCCCTATCACAGGAAAAAGGTGTACTAGGGGCTCATGGATGGCCTATGTAGAACCCAAAAACCGCATGTTATAGAGTAAAACTTTGGATATTCACCCTGTAACATGAATAGGGTCATGAGAACCACCGTTGGTGTACTAAACTTTCAAATGTGATACCACATCTCAATCACATGCCAAAGGTTTCCTATGCATGGGATGTGTTGTGGGATTTTCAAATGTGATATAACCACCACCTCCAAAAGTCCAAATTCTCATGATTTTTAAGGGAGGTTTTTTAAAATCAGCCTAAAAATGACCTTTAGGGGCGAGGCGGGTCAAGTCAACCCACCCAAAAAAAATTCATGACAATTGGACTTTTAAGGGCGACTTTATCATAATTCCCCCCCACAAGTACAAATTACCATAAATTTTGGGGACT
>LPNX011007011.1:21555-59633 GCA_001517045.1 Pseudotsuga menziesii
TTTAAAAACTGCCCCCAAAAGTCCTCAGAATTGGACTTCTTTTTTGGGGGGGTTTAAAAACCACTCCCAAAAGTTCAATTCTCAGGACTTTTTTGGGGGGTGGGGGGATGTTTTAAGAACCGCCCCCAAAACAAAAACCGTCGCAATCCAAAAGTGCCCCCAAAAGGGTATTTTTTTTGTAGTGCATGCTTCTCTACAAGTATAATAAATTAGGTCCATAAATCCCTGAATTCATTTATATTAAGGTGTACTCTGAATATTCTATGTTTTCAACCTTTTTTGACCATATTTTTCTTTTTATTTTGTTCGAAGTTTGGTTGGAAATCTTAAAAAGAAAATAAAATCATATATATTAGTTATGGAAATTGCATAATTTTGATGTAATAGAGGTATGTGAGGGTGTTAGATATATTTATAGATTCAAAAGGACAATTTAAACACTTTCAAATTTGGATTTTACTAAAAACTGAATTCCAACCAAAAACTACGGTAAATTTAAAAACTTAGAATAGATAGACTACTCTTATATTAACTTTGGCAAAATATTTAAAAAAAAAATTGAAAAACAAGTTTTAAGTTTATGAATTTATAAGATGTGTTATTGAAAAGAACGGAAAGGAAAGAAGACTGAAATGAAAAACAGAATTAAAAATAAATGTAATGGTTTTTTTAAAGGTTATAATTTGCTTTATACACAAGTATAGGAGAAAACTATTAGGAAAAGAATTACAATTTTATGTAAAATATCGAAAGAGAGAAAAGTGCATTAAAAATCAACTTTCAAATAATTTGTTAAATAAATTTAAAACAATAATGGATATTTATATTAATTGTCTATAAAAAGTAATATCAATTAATAAATATTAAATCATATAAACAAATAAAAATAAGTTGAAACAAGTCATGAATTAAAACATCTTTCCTTGACTTTACATTTGAAAAATATCATAACGGCTGGTTTTTCAAAAGGTGCACTCATTTTTTTTCATAACATTTTCGATTTAAAAAATTCAACATACGAGTTATGTAAATATTTCAACATACGAGTTATGTAAATATTATAAAATTAAGTTGCCTCATAATAGTATACACTTTGATAGACAGATTAAGGATTTGGTGAGGATTTTCTTGGTGAGCTACATTCTATATGTTGATGACAGCTTTTTACAAAATTAGTCTAAACATTGTGTGTATATGGGATTTAAGCAATAATAGATGCCCCCCAATGTATGAGGTTTGGAGGGTACTGTAGGGTCAATACTGCATCATCATTTCTTTTCTCTCCATGTTCTAATAATTTATCAATCATTTCTAAGTGAAAAAGACATGTCGATGGGGGAAGGTTGCTAGTGATGACTGTTGAAGATCTAAAAGGTATATGATGTTTTATACAAATGAGACAGGCATACCTATGCTCATGAAAATCTATCGGAATATATTACAAAGAAGAGGGGGCTGAGGGGTCGACTCTTGATACTGCTACTACAAGGATGAAGGTGGATTCATTCCTTGTATGAGTAAATGATTCTTGGAGATGATGTGATTGGTGTTGAAGAAGCGAAACTGCTGAGGATCATGAATATCCCATGGGGGTGCAGGTCCTGAACACCGGTGAGTTTTTTGGGTGGAGAAATTATCTATATTGGATGTGATGATAACATAAATCATAAATGTGAACACTTCTACAATCAAAATGTACAACACCCCTTGATATGATAGACTTGTTGACATCAAGCATAGGAGAGACCATTAAGTTAAGGAGCACTAATGACTCTCCCTACTTAGTTGGATGTGATCCCTTATATTGATGAGAAGGGACCCCAAGGTACAACTGAAACTACATAAAATATTAGAAAATGACACATTCATGTTGATGAGAGTTGGATCAAATGATAAGATGAGGGTCTTATCTCAAGAACCAAGATCACTTTGTAACCAACTAGGAAATTGACAGATCTGACACAAGACTAGTTTATAAGTGTCGATTTCATGACTTCTCTTGATCGATGTAAGAAAGGGTAAGTAACTAATGGAAGCATTCTTCAAATGTGGACACAAGCTGTTACAGAGGGAATTAGGTTGCAAAAGAAGAGATTTATCGGAGACATAATACAGATAAGGGAAGGTGAATGAAAAGACTAATAATGTTGGGGTTAGGCAGACTCTAATACATCAATCAAGGGTGACTAAGGGATGCTACCAAAAGAATAATGTGAGGGGGTCCCTATGGTTTTGTGTGGATTGGGGGACTCTTTGTACATAAAGAATGATTGGTGTGGTTCCAACATTTTTTGGTGGATTGGGGAACCAAGTTATATGGGTGGGATTCTCATGGGTTTGATTGAATTAGGGAATCATTTTGATGATGAAGTGGCGCTTTTTGTGTAGACGATAAGATGGGTTCTCCATGAAACAATTCCATGTAGAATGTTCCTACGAGAATAGCTGAGTGGGATTGGTGTCTTCAAAGGGTTGGGGTACCATAGGTGTCTTCTCGATGGATGATGATATGAAGAGGAGCATAGACGGTATATTTTTCATGAAGGAGTTTAGAGGTTATATGTGAAACATAATCATAACATGCTTCAAGAAATATGAGGGGTATTGGGTGCAAAATGCAAGGTGATGATATGTAATTTATTTTTTACCAATTGCATGATGCTTGGATTCCTTGGACTTGTGGGGGTTCAAAATCATGGATTCCGAAGTATGTGATGGGTTGTAATGGTGCACACACCCATGGGGGAAAATGCTATCCTTGATTATGACATTGATGGCATGTCATAATCAAGAAAGAGGATCCTATAGTTATTAGTGGGGATACTGGATAAACATAATGTAGATAGATGGAGAACATTTCTTATATGCCAGGATGACATGATAAACCTTTGATTTGGTGTCCTGCACCACTATTGTTGTAGAGTGGCAATGTGTTTTCTTTCCATTGATCATGCACACGTGGCACGTATACCAAAGCATAATATAGATTATGATAATACTATTGACAATGCATAATTTTCACAAGAGAAAAGTGCACCTATGGGATGGTTGTCAAAATAGTTGTCAGGAAAAGTTTCTTAGACGACAAAGCATATGGTAACATGTTCAAGTGTCTTCCCTATAGGTTTTGATGGTGTGAACAGTTTTTCAAACAGAGTTATGGTTTGCTCGTATGGGTCATTTGAAAATTAGGAAAAATTCTTATAAATAAGGGTGGGGCCCACTATTTGAATTCATTTGTAAAGTTTTTAGTACAATTTTTCGAAAGAATATTTGTTGATTTGGAGTATTTTACCTTTGTTTTCTTGTTCTATGAGTTCTAGATAAGCCTAAATGTGTCTTTTTTAATTTTTATCTGGGTAAATTTTAACCTAGGGAGTCTAATTGGCAGTATGACTGGCCATTTGAATTTTCGACTGACCACACAGGTTTCAAGGGTTCACCCGTGCTACCCTATGTAGATACCCCCTTGACATTCATGCATCATGCAGGATATGCATGCTTTAGATGCGCACTTGTTTTGTGTGATTGTTCAACAAATAGTCACACACATTGCACATTTGAACTATGCATGTGATGCATAGTAATTTATTGAGGCTACTCATGGTTCAATCATGCTCAGCACAATTAATTGCATGTTTAACCAACATGGATTTATAGAGTGATAGAATGGTTACCTGTCTACCCAGGTAGAACAACTTTGAATGGAAAAAGTCACACAATTTTGAGTGAAGTTCTTGCTTTATCATATGTTGGGTTTTGACTCTTGGATTTGGGATTTTGTGGCTATAGGTTCCTTTTGATCATTGTGATGGCATACGTTAGTGTGTAACACCATTGTGATGAGTGTAAC
The DNA here is from genome assembly GCA_001517045.1 of Pseudotsuga menziesii. Classification (NCBI taxonomy): domain Eukaryota; kingdom Viridiplantae; phylum Streptophyta; class Pinopsida; order Pinales; family Pinaceae; genus Pseudotsuga; species Pseudotsuga menziesii. Next base: position 25,409 of record LPNX011007011.1, read on the forward strand.
ACCATTATGATCAATTTTCCCAGGTATTATCTGCATCCTTTTTCACCAGTATTATATGTCTATCAAATGGTATACGGATCTCATCATTTTTCTATGGGATCGCTCTTGATCTCTGCATCCTTGCAAAGATTGATGGACTCCTTATTTATTTACTACAACTTTAAACACTGCGAAAATTACTTCATGCATTGGGTAGTGAGTCTCTCTATGTGGAATAAGGATACCATCCACATTGAATCGAATTCTTTCCTTCACTAAAGGAAATACTCTTTTTTATCATCCTTTTGCTTGGATTATTTCTTCTGATAAGCTTCACATCCTTCTTTAGAAGTGGATGCATGAAGCCTTTCTTCATTATTGTTCCTTGCATGGAACTCTCTTGCATAATGGCCCTTCTTTTCAAAGAAATAGCATCGAGCCTTTTATTTTTCAAAAAAATTCTTGAATTCCTTCTATTTGAATGAAATAAATTATTTCTTCTTATACAAAAAATCCATTGGATAAGGATAAAATCCAATCAACAAATCCTTAAGTTGTTCAAACAATTCGTTTAGCTTTGAAAACTGGCCACAACAAAATTTACGAAAACTTCATCTTTAAATATCTGATCGTATCTCCCAAACCATTCCAAAATTTTGAAATCCACTCTACTCTAAGCTAAATCATCCCACTTGGGAAGTGAGTTATCAACGGTTTTGGCAGATTCCTCAGTTTGATTAGAAATTATTCACATATTTTGTTACCTATAATAGTGACATGAATAATGCATACTGGCTTGCTCTAGTTCACCCTACATTGGATGAAGGATCCTCCACCATTGTGGATATGTATCCATCTAGGTAATGCTCCTCGAGCTTGTTTAATACTCTCCCCTTCCAAGTGTTGAAGTTATAAGTTCCTTCAAGTTTTTCTTACGGTTGGATGGAGATTAATTCCATGGCTCATAAATTTTTCTCAATTCTTAAATATCACGTAGGATTTAGTTTTCCTAGAAAAAACTAAGCTCCTTCATGCCCTATGCTCTGATACCATGACGATGTTTGAGAAAAATTGGAGAAGCTTGAACTTTAAAACTTTTATCAATTAATTTCAAAACATATGTATCTCATAAATCAACCACATATGAATCTCATAAATATACCAACCACATATAAATCTCATAAATATATCATCCACATAAATCAATCAACCATAAGAGTCAATATATGCCGTGGGAAAACCCTCTAAACACGGAGGATAAAAAAACCCAACAATTCTTTGAGTGTGATAGATAGATTTGCAAAGAATGGTTTACAACACATAAGAAAATTTCTTTATAAGAGATATCACCTCAGTAGTAGAGAAGAGAGATTCGATACTTCATAATAATCAATTTGAACTTTCCATATGCTAAGCATACTAATAACAAGATAAAAACACCTAGCATGAAGAAGGTAGTGAATGGGAGGACTAGTAAACATGCTGAGAGCATCACATAACATATTCATAAGGAGGAGCATGCACTAGAACTTGCTCCATGCAATCAGTATCATCATCGGAAGCTCTAGTTCCAAGCTAGCACTTCATATTCTCCATCATGTGCAAGATATCGGACCTCCTTCCATAATTAGGTTTTAAGTGGATTTTCACTAACTTGACCTGAATGTGAATTGAATGAATGAAATGTAAACTATTTGAACTAAATGTGAACAAACCGAAATATACTCAATCTTAAACTAAGTGTATGACCATAAAGTTAGGAGGCTGATTGAATGTCTTTGGTGCTTCACATTTAGTGTCATCCATGCTCAATTTCTATTATTATATTTTTCATGGATCTTATTATTTAACTGATGCATGATTTATTACAATTTAGGATTTATTAAAGCCTTTATAATTTGAGTTCACTTGGAGGTAAATATAGGAAATTTGAATCCATTCTATTTCTCTATGATTTATCTCATTATCATTAATTAATTACCGCATGGTCCATATGCGTATTTATTTATCCATCTTATCATGTCATAATTAGAAGAATTATTCCATATTAATGATCATATATATTATCCAAGGTTATATATTCATATCCTAATTTAATTCACTCTAGGGGTAGCTAATCCCTAAAGGAGACTTATGGAACTCATTGACCATGACTAGCAATATAGCACATAGTATAACCACTTGACTTGATACAACACAAGTCTCTAGTCTTGATACAAAAAAAAACCATCTCTAATAAAATCTCGTAGGGTACCATCTATGAGAATCATTTACTTGATACAACACAAGTCTAAAGTATTGGTACAACACAAGTATATAGTCTTGATGCAACACAAGGCCAATCTTGATACAACACAAGACTCCAATCTTGATACAATACAATATCACAATACTAGCATCTGATCTCAAATCATGAGGATACAATAGGAGTTGATACAACACAATGTACATACTTGATACCACACAAGTCCCTAACTTGATAGAAAAAAAGTCTCAAAGAATGGCTATTGATGTTGTACATTTAACACTCCCACTTAGTGAGGGAGACATTCTCTTATTTACCAGGAATTTCATACCATGCCAAGTTTATCTCGGTAATATCTCAACTTCGTTACTCATATCAGCTTGTCCACAAATTTTCAATCTACTCATCAGTAGCTATGTATTGAAATTTTATTTTACATGACCATGACTTTGATGAAGTAAAACATCATCTCAACATGTTCTATCATAAAACATAGGGGTTTTTCAAAAATATTGACTATTAACACCTAATAACTATAGCATTATGTATTTCACCATAGTAGGTAGCTTCCCAAGCTACACTACTCCTTGAGAGGTAGTACTATCTATAAAATACATTTTCTTATGTAGTACTCTCTTATATAAATTTTTCTTATGTAGTACTATCCACAATACACTTTTTTTTGTAGTACTAGCCACAATTTACATTTATTTATCTGAGGCTAAAATAATAGCTGGATAGCAGAATAGGTCTACCATGCATCAAATATAATAAAGAACATATTCTAATGTACCTCAAAGGTACACAAACATATGTTCAATTAGCAAACATAAATACAATATCTCTTCTTAGAGACCAACCAACTACCTAGACATAGTAGCATCATCTGGATCTAATCTAGAATACAGTTTATAGATTTCAAATCCATCATATAAAACATTATACTTGAAATGTGTAATATCATGCAGAAATAAAACATTATATTTTCTTTCAATCCTCAACATTTGTTGACCTCAAGAATCTAATATTATCTGAAGAAGTTATTAGTGATATTTTCACTCTCTATGATGTTCTTCAAGGCCTAACCAATTTCATAGTGATTTCATATCATATTATCCCACATACCCAATTATATGGATATCTAACCTATCGAAGAGGTATAACTATTCTCTGATAGTCCAAATTATAACACGTATTGAGTATCCAATAGTTTTTGAGAGTTTGACCATGTCTCTACTCAATTGGATTTTCTCCAAAATATATCATAGCTCCTGGCTTCCGGATTCATGTATCATGACTAACTAGTTTGTGAAATTTTAACTATTGCTACATGTAAAGATACATCAATACTCCCTCTTCAACTAGAAGAGTCTTTTTATACTATACCAAGCATGTTTAGGATAGAGGCTTAGTAAATATGCTAACAAATCTACCTATCCATGGATATGTACATGACTTACACAGATCCTTTCTACACCATGTCTTAGATATAAGGAAATTTGTAAATATTTACTGATTTACAATATGATTTATCTTAGCATCATATTTGATGTGATATTTCTCGATCATTGTATTAGTCAGGATCCATATATCCATGAAACTTTCTTTCACTGACCAAGACATGTCTGAATCTACATATACTTGTATTAAGTAGGTAACATAACACATACTTTGTTGTACATTTATATGTACTGACCTTAAATCATATAACTTATCCTGGGACCTATGAATATTGAACATTTAAAACATCCTACAAATATAAATAATTTTTTGATTTATCTTTCATGTGTGTGGTCATGGACTTATAATCCATTGTTTTTTAGTCCTTTCAAGAACTCTACTGAACATTTTCCTCAACATAAGAAAATATTATACAATGACTATTACACCTATAAACTTAAGAATAATTCAAGGTTATTACATATATCTTCCTTCTGAATAGGAAAACCATGCAGTTTAATTAACCATCTTCCTTCTACATAGCATGATTTTAATTAACCAATTACACTGGTTTTTCAAGGAGCTAGCAAATCTAGCTTCTCCCTCTCAACATCTAGGATGTGATAATCATAGTTTGATTCCTTCATCACACAGACTCATACTTGTTTATGTATAACAAACATATAAATATAAATAAGATAAATAAATTACCTTCAAGATCCTTTACATCTCCTATAATAGTATTAGGGCTTCTATTCTTACTTCTTCCTAAGAATCATTGGAACCTCTTCATAACTCATGAACAATCATGTAGTCTTAAATTCATATAAAAAATTACAGCTTACATGCATCCCTATATATCTCAGAAAATTTCAACCTTGTATTCATATTTCATGAAAAAATTATGCAGACCCAAATTTATAAATATTTATGCATATCATATACTTCATGAACTTCACCATTTACCAATATCAGAAGAACAATAATGCCTATGCTCAACATGCTTATAGCATAACCCAATCCCTTATATTTGGAATACAGATCTCTATATGACAATAATGAAAAATATTCAAAAACATATAGATCTAATTTATAATAGCATATGATAATAAAAATACAAAGTAATTATCTTTATTTTTTTGTGTGGACTCCCTCTTGATCTCTGCATCCTTGCGTAGATTCATGTAGTCCTTATTTTCTTTACTAAAACTCTAAACACTACAAAACTCACTACATGCACTAGGTAGTGAGTCTTGTATAGGGAATAAGGATCCCATCGACAATGAATCGAATGATTTTCTTGACAAAAGTAAATACTCCTTTTGATCATCCTTTTTCTTGGATTGTTTCTTCTAAGAAGGTTCACGTCCTTATATAGTAGTGGATGCATGAAGCCTTTCTTCATTCTTCTTCCTTTCATGGAACTCTATTGCATAATGACCCTTCTTTTGACAGAAGTAGCATCGAGCGTTTGATTTGTCAAAAAAAATCTTGAAATCCTTCTTATTCGAATGAAAGAACTTATTTATTCTTATACACAAAATACATTGGATAAGGATAAAATCCAATCAACAATTCCTTAATTTGTTCCAACAATTCGTTCAGTTTTGAAAAATGACCACAAAAAAATTGCTGAAAAATTCATCTTCAAATACTTGATCGTATCAACCAAACCATTCTAAATTTTTGAATTCCACTCTAAAATAAGCTAAATCATCCCATTTGGGAAGTGGGTTATCAACGGTTTTAGTGGAATCCTCATGGTTTGATAAAAATTCATTCACATATTTTGTTACCTAGAATAGTGAAGCAAATGATACATACTAACTTGCTCCGGTTCACCATGCATTGGCTGAAGGATCCTCCACCACTGTGTATATGTATACATCTAGGTAATACTCCTCAAGAGTGTTTGATACTCTCCCCTTCCAAGTGTTGAAGTTAGAAGTTCCCTCAAGTTGGTCTTCCGGTTGGATGGAGATTGATTCCATGGCTCCAATATTTTGCTCAATTCTTCAAGATCATGTAGGAATTAGATTTCCTAGACAAAAGTAAGCTCCTTCATTTCCTATGCTCTTATACCATTTGGATGTTTGAGAAAAAATGAATAATCTTGAACTTTAAAACTTCTATCAATTAATTTCAAAACATATGTATCTCATAAATTGACCTCATATGAATCTCATAAATATTTTAGCCACATATAAATCTCATAAATATATCATCCACAAAAATCAATCAACCGTAAGAGACAATATATACCTTGGGAAAACCCTCCAAACACATAGGATGAAAAATCCAACAATTCTTTGAGTATGATAGATATATTTGTAGATAATGGTTTACATCACATAATCAAATTTCCCAATAAGGGATCTCACCTCAACAGTAGAGAAGAGAGATTCTATACATCATAATAATCAATTAATGTGTTGAGATTTCCATATGCCTAGAATATTAATAACAAACTAAAACAACTAGCATGCAGAAGGTAGTGAATGGGGGGATAAAAAACACACTCATAGCATCACATAACACATTCACAAGGAGGATCATGCCCTAGAACTCGCTCAATGCAATCATTAGCACCATCCCAAGCTCTAGTTCCAAGATAACACTTCAGATTCTCCATCATGCACAAGAGATGGAACCTCCTTCCATAATTAACTTTTAAGTGGATGTTCATTGACTTGAACTGAATGTGAACTAAATGAACTAAATGTGAACTATTTGAACTCAATGTGAACTGAATGAACTGTACTCAATCTTAGTATGAGTGTATGACCATAAAGTTATGAGGCTAACTAAATGTCTTTGGTGCTTCACATTTAGTATCATCCATGCTCAATTTTTGTTATTATCTTTTGCATGGATCTTCTTAGTTAACTGATGCATGCTTTATTACAACTGAGGATTTATTGAAGGCTTTGTAATCTGAGTTCACTTGGAAGTAAATATAGGAAATTTGGATCCATTCTCTTTCTCTATGCTTTAGCTCATTATCATTAATTAATTGTTGCATTGTTCATATGTGTATTTATTTATCTGTCTTATCATGTCATACTCAGAAGATTTATTCCATACTGATGATCATATATATTTTCCTGGTTCATATAGTCATATGCTAATGTAATTCACTCTAGGGGTAGTTAATCCCTAAAGGAGACTTATAACACTCATTGACCATGACTAGCAATATATCACATAATATAACCACATGACTTGATACAACAAAAGACCACCTCTAGTTAACGAGATCCATCTCCGAGGCTACCGTCTATGAGAATCATTGACATGATACAACATAAGTCTATAGTCTTGATACAACACAAGTATATAGTCTTGATACAACACAATACTAGTCTTGATACAACACAAGATTCTAATCTTGATACAACACAAGATCAAAATACTAGAATCTCATCTCAAATCATGAGGATACAAATATGACTTGATACAACACAATGTCCTGACTTGATGCCACATAAGTCCCTAACTTGATACAACACAAGTATCGAATAATCGCTACCGATGTTGTACATTTAACACTCCCTCTTAGTGAGGGAGACACTCTATTCTTTACCAAGAATTTCTTACCATACCAAGATTATCTTAGAATTATCTCAACTTTGTTACGAATATAAGCTTGTCAACAAATTTGCAATCTGCTCATCAATAGCTATGTACTAAAATTTTATTTTACATGACCATGACTTCGATGAAGTAAAACTTCATCTCAATGTGTCCTATCATAAAACATAGGGTTTTGCAGAAATATTGACTATTAACACCTAATAACTATAGGATGAAGTCTTTCACCGTAGCAGGTAGCTTCCCAAGCTACACTACTTCCAATAGGTAGTACTATCCACAAATACATTTTCTTCTGTAGTACTCACTAACATACACCTTGCTTCTATAGTAATATCCGCAAAACACTTAGATTTTGTAGTACTAGCCTCAATTTGCATTGCTTTATCTCAAGATAACATAATAGTTGGATAGAATAATAGGTCTACCATGCATCAGATACAACAAATTATCTATTATAATGTACCAAAAAGGTACACAAACATATTATGCTTAATTACTAAGCATAAATAAAACATGTCTGCTCAAAGACCAACCAACTACCTAGACATAGCAGCATCATCTAGATCCAATCCGGAATACAATTTATGGATTCCATATCCATCATATAAAACATTTACATCAAATGTGTAATATCATGGAAAAATAAAATCTTATATTTTCTTTCAATCCTCAACATTTGTTGACTTCAATAATCTTCTACCATATGAAGAATTTCTTAGTGAGCTTTTCACTCTCTATGATGTTCTTCAAGTCCTTATCACTTTCATAGTGATTTCATATCACAGTGCTCCACATACCCAAATGTATGGATATATAAACTCTCCAAGAGGTATAATTGTTCTCTGATAGTCCAGAATATAACACATATTGAGTATCAAATAGTTTATGAGAGTTTGACTATGTCTCTACTCAATTGGATTTTCTCCAAAAGATATCAGAGCTCCTGGATTCTTGAGTCATGTATCATGACAAACTAGTTTGGGAAATTTTAACTACTTCTACCTGTAAAGATACATCAATACTCCCTCTTCAACTACATGACTCTTTTTATACTATACCAAGCTTGTTTAGGATAGTTTCTTAGTAAATATGCTAGAAAATCCACTTATCCATGGATATGTATAGGAGATACACAACTCCTTTCTACACCATGTCTCATATATAACTAACTAGGAATTTTGTAAAACATTACTGACTTACAATATGGTTTATCTAAGCATCATCTTTGATGTGATCTTTGGTGATCACTGTACTAGTCAAGATCCATATATCCATAAAACTTTCTTTCACTGACCAATGCATGTCTAAATCTACATATACTAGTATTAAGTAGGTAACACAACACATGCTTTGTTGTACATTTATATGTACTAGATTTAAACTATATAATTTATCCTAGGACCTGTGAATATATAAAATTTAAAATATCCTACAAATATAAAAAAAATTAGATTTATCTTTCATGTGTGTGGTCATGGAATTATAATCCAATGTTCTTGAATCCTTTCGTGAACTCTACTGAACATTTTTACTCAACATAAAAAAATATTATCCTATGACTATTACACCTATAAACTTAAGAATCATTCAAGGTTATTACATATATATTCCTTTTGAATATGGAAACCATGCCGGTGTCTATATAGGAGGAGTTTAATTAAACAGTTCCACTGGTTTTTCTATTAGCTAGCAAATCTAGCTTATCCCTCTCAACATCTAGGATGTGAGAATCATAGTTTGATTCCTCCATCACGAAGAATCATACTTGTCTATGTATAACACATATATAAATATAAATAGGATAAAAAAATTATCTTCAGGAGTCTTTACATCTCTCGTAACACTATTAGGGCTTATATTCATACTTCTTCCTAAGAATCATAGGAACCTCCTGATCTATTCTGTTTTCGAATCAGCCATCTAAATGAATCCATATTCATGCCATTTTTTTCTTCTATATTAGGGCATATGAATTTTTCCTACAATACAAAGATAATCTAATGGTTAGAACCATTTCATATTTCATGAATTTTATTCACATGAATACTTTCAATATATTGATAATGATTTAAATAGTTATGTATAGATATTAGCCAACTATTTTAAAATAACCCATTCTAATATCATGTACTAGTATGTATCGTTATATTAGTCTTATATTAGTCCCATATCAGTCTTATATCAATTCCATATCAGTTCTATAAAAAAATTTAATGCAACCCTATGTTCATAACTCATGAACACTCATGTAGTCTTAAATACATATGAAAAATTTAGCCTTACATGCATCCCTATATATCTCAGAATATTTCATCCTTACATGCATCCCTATATATCTCAAAACATTTTGGCCTTGTATTCATCTTTCATGAAGAAATTATGCATACCCAAATTTATAAATATTTATGCATATCATATATTTCATGAGCTTCTCCATTTTCCAATAACAGAATGACAACAATGCATATGATCAACATGCTTACATCATAACAAAATACCTAATATTCGGAATACAAATCTCGAAAGTAATGAAAACTATTCAAAAACAATTGTTTTGTGTGGGCTCCCTCTTTATCTCTGAAATCCTTGCAGATATTGTTGGAGTCCTTATTTCTTTACTGCAACTTTAAACACTACAAAACATAGTGCATGCACTAGGTAGTGAGTCTATGTATGGGGAATAAGGGAAGAAGGATCCCATGCACATTGAATCGAATGCTTTCCTTCACCAAAGTAAATACTCCTTTTGCTCAATTATTTCTTCTGAGAAGGTTCATATCCTTCTACAATAGTGGATGCATGAATCCTTTATTTATTCATCTTCCTTGCATGGAACTCTCTTACATAATGGCCCTTCTTTTGATAGAAGTAGCATCGAGACTTTGATTTGTCAAAAACAATCTTAAACTCGTTCTTATTTGAATGAAAGAACTTCTTTCTTCTTATACACATAATACATTGGATAAGGATAAAATCCAATCAACAAATCCTTATGTTGTGAAAACAATTCCTTCAGTTTTTAAAATTGGCCACAATTTTTTTTTTGAAAACTTCATCTTTGAATACCTGGTCGTATATCCCAAACCTTTCTAAATTTTTGAAGTCCACTCAACTCTAAGTTAAATCATCCCATTTGGGAAGTGGGTTATGAACGGTTTTGGAGGATTCCTCATGGTTTGATAAAAACTTATTTACAGATTTTGTTACCTGGAATAGTGACACGAATGATGCATACTGACTTTCTATCGTTCACCCTGCATTGGATGAAGGCTCCTCCATCACTGTGGATATGTATTTATCTAGGAAATTCTCCTCAAGCTTGTTTGATAAACTTCCCTTCCAATTGTTGAATTTAGGAGTGCCTTCAAGTTGGTGTTCTACTTGGATGTAGATTGATTCCATGGCTCCAATATTTTGCTCAATTATTCAAGATCACATAGGCTTTAGTTTTCCTAGACAAAATTAAGCTCCTTTAGGCCCTATGCTTTGATACCATGTGGATGTTTGAGAAAAATCAGAGAAGGTTGAACTTTAAAACTTCTATCAATTAATTTCAAAACATATGTATCTCATAAATCAGCCACATATGAATATTATAAATATATCAGCCACATATAAATGTCATAAATATATAATCCACATAAATCAATCAACCATAAGATATAATATATTCCTTGGGAAAACCCTCCGAATAAGGAGGATGAAAAACCCATCAATTCTTTGAGTATGATAGATAGATTTGAACAGAATGGTTTACAACATATAAGAAAATTTCCCGATAAGAGATATCTCCTTAGTAGTAGAGAAGAGAGAGATTATATACATTAGAATAATCAATTGTGTTGAACTTTCCATATTTTTAGCATACTCATAAGCTAAAATACCTAGAATGTAGAAAGTAGAAAATGGGAGGATCAGTAAATACACTGAGAGAATCATATAACACATTCACAAGGATGAGGATGCACTAGAACTTGCTCCATCCAATCATTAGTTCCCTCCCAATCTCTAGTGGCAAGCTAGCACTTCAAATTCTTCATCATGCACAAGAAACATACCCACCTTCCATAATTATCTTTTAAGTGGATGTTCACTGACTTGAATTGAATATGAACTGAATAAACTGTACTCAATATTCAACTGAGTGTTTGACCATAAAGTTAGGATTCTAACTGAATGCCTTTTTTGCTTCACATTCAGTGCCATCCATGCAAAATTTCTATTATTATCTTTTTCATGGACCTTCTTAGTTAATTTATTCATGCTTTATTACAACTAAGGATTTATTGAAGCCTCTATAATTCAAGTTCACTTGGAGGTAAATATAGGAAATTCGAATCCAATCTCTTTCTCAATGCTTTAGCTCATTATCATTAATTAATTATTGCGTGGTCCATAAGTGTATTTATTTATCCATCTTATCCTGTCATACTCCAAAGAATTTTTCCATACTGATGATCATATACATTATCCCAGGTCATATAGTCATATTCTATTGTAATTCACTCTAGGGGTAGCTAATCCCTAAAGGAGACTTATAGCACTCACTTACAATGACTAGCAATATATCACATAGTATAACCACATGACTTGACACAACACAAGTATCCATTCTTGGTACAACATAAGACCATCTCCACTTCAGGAGATCCATCTCATAGGGTACCGTCTAAGAGAATCATTGACTTGATACAACACAAGTAGATACAATCTTGATACAACACAAGAATATAATCTTGATACACCACAAGACTCTAATATTGATACAACACAATAGAACAATACTAGAATCCCACCTCAAATCATGAGGATATAGATAGGACTTGATACAACACAATTTCATGACTTGATATATACCACACAAGTCCCTAACTTGATATAACCAAGTCTTGGAGAGTGACTCCTAACACTGTACATTTAATATATATTCATTAAAAGATCTCATCTTCTAAAACCACAAAAACAAACGAGGTGCCTCAAAGGTGCTTCATAATATGAGCTATGGATAGAACAGAAGGAAAAAATAACATATAAGGAAATTCTTGTCCAAATTCAAAATTAAATAACTAAAGACGATGAATATGTGCCTAGTAGAGTGGCATTAAATGAGCTAGTTGGGTCCATATGCATTGTTGGATGCACCATCCAAGGACATATATGCACCCCTTTGTTGCATTAAATGCCTCCCTATCAGATAAAAGTTGTCATAAGTAAATGAGCAGTACTTTATTTGACTCTCATTCCAAGTACATTCAAGGGACTAGTGATTGAGTGACATGGAATAAGCACCCTGCAGTGCATCAATAAATGTCGCAATGGCTTGCATCCCTGTAGTTGCAACATTTATTACTGCATTGTAGGGTGAGTATTGCAATAAGCACCCCACAATATAGTAATAAATGTTGCAACAACCAACATCTTCACAAGTGCATCATTTATTACTGCATTGTGGGGTGTTTATTACACACCTCATTAAATTGTTTGATGGACATTGTGACTGTATATTGGATTCATTTCCATAGGTAATATTTTGACAATATATTGGATTCATCGCCACACATGAAATCAGGAAAATATATTACCATGCTCATCCCATGCCCTATTGTCAAAACACATGTCATCAAAACACATGTCTATAAAATGTATATACCACTAGATACCAGTGGTTTTTGAGTTTGCTAGGGATTTATGAAAAAACACTACTTTATATTGGTTACAAGAAACTGTAGAATAATAAGACCGCCATGAATAAATTGTGAGGCCTAATGAAGCCATTTTTGGAAGAGTCAATAAGCATGCTATCTTCTTGAATTGAAGAGATGACTAAGTTGGACCTAGCCTCTCCAAGGATACAAAAAGAAAAATGACTCTAGAGGAAAATGTTAGATTCAAAATGTAATAGAGAAAATCATTGGTTAATGAGACTTTCCTTTAAAGATGTCTCTACATCTCAGTATGTTTGGGCATATTAGAACCATTGATACTTATACTTTCAAAAAATTATTCCATGAAATATTTTTCATAAGATATAATATCACAACATGAAAAAATTGAGAATAATAACATTTTATGCTTAGGACATTGAAAAATTATAAAATATGTTGAAATTGTTGTCTTAAATCCCAAAATAAGTTTTGTTACCATAGTAAGCAAAGTCCTCATCATCCATGTAGAGGTTAAACATCAAACCACCACATATCCAAGTGGACTATACATGTTAAAGGATGAGTTAAAAAAACACATAGCCATAAATGAGTTAGCTTATAAAGAAATGAGATTATTTGTTGTTATTTGTAATTGATTTTGTAGTTTTTGTAACCTTATTCTTCAAGCAATTATTTAGGGTTGCAATAAAGGGAGAGGCTTTAAAGAGTGAAAATGGAGGAAAGTTATTATATATATTTCTTGTGATTATGTACAAAAATTATGATACTGATTTTATGGAAATTAAAAAAACATAAACAATGGCGATTCAAGTCCATTAGTTTCAGCAAATGTTTTGGTACTAAAGTTCTCTCTCGAGTTGGGCAGAACGATGGGAATAATAAAAAATAGTTATGAACCATTAAGAGGGGTTAGTGGGTTAGCTCTTGAAAATCCATAATTTGCGTCTAAGGCGACGCAAGGCGATATTTGTAGTGTGAAAGTTGCCTATCGGTGATTGTGCCCTTAGGTTTTGAAAGTTGCCTGTCAGTAATTGATGTATGCTTTATATTTATTATATCTAAATAAATTTTGTAGCTTAAAAAGAATTATTTTATTTATGTATTATAATTTTATTCAATAAAATTGACCTCCAAAAAAATTGTTTTAATGACTTTCATTTTACATATAAATGATTAAATAGTGTTTTATTTTCACACTCTTATGCAAGAAATTTTATATGCATTTTTAGCTTTCTCAACCATATATGTGGTTGTGTATCTCAAATTTTGTCTTTAAAATACTCAAAGAGTGTTTTCATATACATAAGAAATATAAATATATTCCAAAAATTTTATATGCATTTTTAGCTTTTCCAACAACAAATGTAGTTGCTTATCTCAATTTTACTTATCAAAATGGTCCAAAAAAAAGTTTTTATATATTAAGAAAAAAAAATGTATCCCATTATGATTTCACACACAACACGTGTCAAAAGGAAGATGAACAAGTATTTTCGAGATAAAAGACAAAGAAACGTAAGTAAATAAATAAAAGATGAGGACAAAACCATCCACATGCACTCTAGCATCCATTATTTCCCATGTTTCAAAGGCACATATAAAAATACTTTCAACATTAAAAATAAAAAATTATGGTGTTGCTTTGTTAATTTCAAAATTTCTTTTTCATCATTATGAGGGAGAAACTATTAAAGAGCTTAGCAACATTACCTTAAATAGAGGTACAAGAATAACCCAAAACTAATACTAGATATCTATTAGAAAATATATTGCAAAGAATGTTGAAACCATTCTCCCTACTACAAAATAAATACTAGACAAAGAACTTTAGCATTACCAGAAATGTTATACACCATGTTTAAAATGGTAAAAAAAAATATAGGTACCGAGAGTATTTAGTTCTTATGGTATGAGTTGCACATCAATTTACAATAAATGTGTTCGGAAGTAAAGTTAGGTGTTTCACAAAACTAGTGGCCATTGCAAGAGTTAGAGGAGACCACATTGCATTAAGAGAGAACTCTCACTTAGAAAGAAATATAAAGAAATCAATTCTCATATCAACTTATTAAGAAAATGGAAATATCAAACATCATAACTTTGAATATTAATGATAAGTGTCTTTCTTTGATTTTAGTAGTAAATCTCCTCCCTTAAAATACTAATCCTCCTCCTTTGAGAAATGGGACAAGAGGGAGGGAATAGGTATTGTAAAATATTGTATTTTATTGAGATTTTAATAGTATTGTATTTATCATTCGGTTCATCATACACAGATAGGTATGTATTTATAGATACACATTTTCATTTTCGAGAGAATGGGGCATTAATTCTGGACGGAGTACAACACTATACCTTCAAGCTTCCACATCAATCGAGAGAAAACTCTACCAGCCCTCGTTTACGTGGTAAACACTATTTTGTCCACTAATGCCTTAATTAGACTTATTTTGGGGAATAGATGTTTGTCGTGTGAAAGTTACCCGTCGGTGATTGTGCCATTGGGCTTTTATCCCAAATAACTTTTATTTATTTGAAGAGTTATTTTTGTGTATGCTTTATATTTATTATATTAAATAAATTTTGAAACTTTAAAATTTTTATCTTATTTATGTATTATAATTTTATTCAATAAAATTTTCAAAAATGTTTTAATGACTCTTATTTTACACATAAATAATTAAATAATGGTTTTTTTTCACACTTGTATACCATAAACTTCATTTTATAAATCTTATTTAATTTTATATATCACTTTTGAAGTATTTAGAAAAATATATTTAAATATATATATAACATATTTTATTTATATTTTGAAGTATTTAGAAAAATATACTTAAATGTATATAACAATTTTATTCAGTAAAATAATTCACACTTTTATCTAAGAAATTTTACATATATTTTTAGTTTTCCAAACAATATATATGTGGTTGCCTATCTCAATTTTTCTTATTAAGATAGTCGAAGAGTGTTCCCATATATGTGGGAAAAATAAATGTATCCCCAAAATTTTACATGCATTTTTAGCTTTGCCAACTATATATGTAGTTGCGCATCTCAATTTTCCTCATCAAGATCGTCAATGTTCTTATATAGTAAGGAAAAAAAAAGTGTAGCCCATTATAATTTCACAAAGGTCCACACAACATGTGTCAAAAGGAGGGTGAATGGGTATTTTCAAGAGAAAAGACAAAGAAAAGCAAGTAAAAGATATGGACAAAAACATGGACAAGCACTCTAACATCCATTATTACCTCATGTTTAGGCACCTATAAAAACACTTCCAATATTAAAAGTAAAAAATTATGATGTTGCTTTGATAGTTTATGAAGGAGAAACTATTAGAAAGCTTGACAACAATATATGAAATAAAGTAACAAGAATAACCCTAAATAATAAATATTTGATACTAGATATTCATTAGAAAATATATTGCAAGGAAAGATGAAACCATTCTCTACTACAAAATAAATACTAGACAAAAATCTTTAGCATTGCCAAAATATTATGGGCCATGTTTAAAATGGTGAGAAAGTAAGGATACCAACAATATTTAGAACCTTATGTAATCATATCGAGTAAGTACGTAAACCACTAATACCAAGTTGTCTAAGATGTAAAATCATCAGCCTTTAAGAAATAGACTTAGTATTTTTTCTAGACAACTTATGGTATAAGTTGCACACTAGTTTGCAATAATGAGAGGGACCAGGATTTCATTAGGGAGAACTTGACTTACGAAAAAATAAAAAGAAATTAATTCTTTCATTTCACGTATTAAGAAAATGGGAATATGAACATCATGACTTTGAATGTTAGTGATAGGTGTCTTTTTATTTTATTTTAAGAGTAAATATTCTCTCTTAAAATAAGAGTCCTTCATTTTTTGAAAAATGGGATGAGAGGCCGAGAATACAATAAGAATTCTAATGAATAAACACAATGAATAATTACTTTCTTTAAAAGGAAAAAGAGGAGAAAAACTAAAAGTAAAGGGTTAAAGTTAAGATATAAGTTTCAAGTGAAATTTCAGGATTCGAGTTTAGTGAATGGTTAGGAGGTTGTAAAAGAAAAAACAAGAAAAGTTCTTTTTGTAACTATATTATTTTTAAACAGAATGAGAATTTTTGGAAGATGTGTTTTCCTAGAAGAAATTATTTCATGAAATCAGGTGAAAGAGAAAATTTCTGGAAACCATAGATCGAGTATAGTTACTAATACGTCTTGAAAGGTGCATGGGAATATAACATAATGAGGTAGGAGAGTTGGTGAGATCTGATAGTGAAAGAGAAAATTTCTGGAAACCATAGATCGACGTCTTGAAAGGTGCATGGGAATATATAACATAATGAGGTACGAGAGTTGGTGAGATCTAATAGTGAATATCTTCATTTTGAGATTTTAACATAAGTGATTACTATTAAAAAGGAATCTTGGCTTAGAAGGTGCATGGAAAAATATAACATAATGAGGTAGGAGAGTTGGTGAGATCTAATAGTGAATAAAGTTCATTTTGAGATTTTAACATAAGCAATTACTCTTAAAGGAATCTTGGCTGGGCTCGAGGAGGTCTAAGAAGAATTGAGATTTGCTAGATATATGTACTTAACTATCTCATTGGTGTTATTGACATTCATGTATTTTTGAGCTATATGTTATATAGGACTCGAGTAAGCCTTAAATATTTGAACAAGATTATAAATTATAAATTTTAATCTTGTTAGAATCAAATTTATTGAATTAGAGGTTTATTCACACACTTAGTTATAAATTGATTTAAAGATAATTATAATTATGGATATATGTAATTATTTCCTATTATTTTGATTTATACCTTAATAGTTTAACAAAGTTTGTCTTAGGGTATAAATTACCTTTCCCAAGGAATAAAGAAAGAAGCTTTTTCAACAAAATGAAAAGTATGATATGTAACAGTTAACTTGGTAATGAGAGTAATAGAAAATCAATATTACATTATCTCAACATGAAAGATATATCTTTAGAAATTTTAGGGACAATAATTTTTTGATAGTTATCAACTCAACATAAAAGATGTATCTCTAGAAGATTTAGAGACAATATTTATTTGATAGTTATCAACTCAATGACTCTTGATCAATAATAATCATAAAAGAGGAATAATCATAATGAGAAATCTGTATATGTGAGTGATCATTTATATATGCTTTATAAATTTATGTATAAATAAAATTTGAATCTCTAAAAGATAAATTTATTTATACAGAAAATGATAAAACATTGTTTTAATGAATCTGGTTTTACACATAAATGATAAAATAGTGTTTTTTTCACACTCATATACCATGTACTTTATTTTACTTATATATTACATTTCAA
This sequence comes from Pseudotsuga menziesii, assembly GCA_001517045.1. Taxonomy (NCBI): domain Eukaryota; kingdom Viridiplantae; phylum Streptophyta; class Pinopsida; order Pinales; family Pinaceae; genus Pseudotsuga; species Pseudotsuga menziesii. Next base: position 43,694 of record LPNX011007011.1, read on the forward strand.
GTAGTTAGAAAAATATATTTAACTACATATAACAATTTTGTTCAATAAGATGGTAAAAAGTGTTAATTCACTGTAATGTCCTCTTTTTCCTAGGCATTGAGGACCAACCCACTAACCTATGTGATTCCTGTGGGTTCGAGCGGGTACTGACAGTAAGGGAATCAGTGGAAGACTGATGCCATCTACAGAAGATCTAGGGCATCAATATTATATCACCATTGGCTCAAAGAGGGCCACCAGAGCCAAAGGCCACCTGCATGCATGACATTTGAGCATTATTTAATGATGCATGCACCCGATTAAGTCTCCATGCGCATGCATGCAAGTCAACTGCAAATTAGAAGTTAAACTGACCTAATTAGGTCAAAAGTTAGGGTTTTCGCAGTTGAAAGTTATAAAAGAAAGATAAAGTGAATGGAGAAGATACTTATGTGATAATTGATTTGTGGAGTCGAATTGGAGAGCTCATTGAACTAAGTTGGGGTTGAGCGCATGCTCAGCTAACTGGTGTATTTCCGCAGTGAAAACTATCTGCCGTAGTTCATCAAGATGGATCATACAGGTTCAGCACTAGTTCATCATCAGGTTACATTCAGGAGTTATTCTGGGAAGTTGATTATTCATCCAACCAGAGGATTTCACCGTCACACCGTGTCACCGTGATCAGAGACAAAGAAAGCATATCATCCGGGCTCCCAGCAGTAGCTTATTGATTTGAGCTATATACGGGTATGTACATGCATTGATTTATCCTATTTTATAGCATCTCCGTATTTTCTAGGGCACATATTTGCATGCAACTGCATGCATGCAAAGTTCGGGGTTTACTTTCCTATTATATTAGTTTGGGATATTATAGTGGTATTAGAGCTGGTTTTATTGAGTGGGAATCTATTGAGGATTTCCATTTCATCTCTACATTTAAGTTTGATGGTTGGAGTCATTGAGGGACATCCAGGACTCATGGCATTCGTTTTTCTTCAATTCACACTCCCTACCACATCAATACTACTGGCAAGACTGTCAGAACTTTCGTCCGTCTGCCATTTGATTTCTGAATCCAAAAGCAGGGATGCCTTTCGAATGCAAATTCCACAAACAATAGGGCCAGCACTGAGCGAGACCATATAAGGAGCCTGCATCAATGGATCCAAAGGTGCAAAGGTGTAACTGTTGTTTGCGGAGGCATTAGTTATGAGTTGTGTGGATAAGTCCTCGGCTTTTTTAAGGAATGCATGTTGATTGCTGTCATTTATAGAGAAGGAATAACTGTTGTCATCAATATCCACAGCCTCATCATAAAAGATATTATTCTCGTAGCGGATAAAACGACCATCGAAACGAATATGAGCACCATTAGACTCTGGACATAATACTTTTTCTTCTCCCGCCACTTCCTCAATGCATTGTGAGCACCTGGTGGCATTTAAATACTTCCGAAATACTGCAAGACCATAGACAGGATCTGTTTTTCCAGATTTGTTTGAAGTAGCGAAGCCATCTGACAAGAGATTTGAGATGAAGGATTGCAAAATGGATTCAAGATTGTGGCTAAACCCTGTATTACTAACATAGTTGTTGGGACTGCACCCTTCACTGACTCAATTGATCATCCGTTGCAAGACTGACTGCAATCACGATCGCCATTACAATGGCAAGAAGTGAAAATTGGTGAAGTTCCCCCATCCGCTGAGGCGTTAGCAAATATCTGGAATGTGAATCATAGGATTGCCCTCGTTTGACTGTTGCCTCCTAGGAAATTGGTACAAATAATCTTGATCTATATACTGCGCATTAGAGACATCTGTAATAAGTTCCCTTTTTCTCACAGACAATGAAGGATCTACAAGAAGCCTCGCGGACATTTGTCACAGTGCCAAGAGCTATTTCTGCATTCAAATTCTCCTTCAAGGAGCTTATAAACTGAATCTCATATCCAACATCTTTAATCTTGCCCATTTTCTCAACATGTGATTCTCAGACATGTATTGGAGTCAGTGTTCATCTGCAAAGAAGAAGCCAAAATTCTTTGCTGCAATCGTAAGGGTAGATTTATCTGGAGATGCAGATTGATACGTTGTTTTCTCTGGTGATTCATCACCTTCAGGTAACACCGTATGACATATTGCAAGGCATCTGAAAACTTCCTTGTAAATTTTTGCATCTATCCAGTATCAATTCAACCTTGTAGATATCAGTATCACATGCATTTCTCCAAGCACCACACATCAGTCGTGTATCATCAAAGTTGAAACCCTTTTCATGCACAAAATCAGTTGATCGTCGTACCTCCTCAAATTTCACACCATTGTGGTGGGCTGCTGCTCTCTCAACCTCTGTGACCCCTGTCCCATTTCTCTTGTGTATTCAATCATTGGAAGCTACAAGAAGGTGTTCTTACAGGAAATGTCCAAAATTATCAGTGGGTGCAATATAGTGGTATGTTGGTTATAAGCAAAATCCTCTCTCAAGTTTGGTTCTTATGAGGCTGCCAATACTTCACACATTTCTCCTTGTATTGCTGCTGTTACTCATATAAAGTGGAGGTACTGTGGTTACATTTGATTTGCATTTTTTCTGAAATATTATATGTCATCAGTTTTGCAAGCTGTGGGCATGCAAAAATCATAAATGAATCCAGGAGACCCATACAACATTACTCACAGGAGACAGAGTTATAGAGACAGAGAAGAGGAGTTAGAGGACATAGATTTGGGGAACAGAGAGTATCAATTTGAAAAAGGCAAAGAAAAAATGGCCAATGATGATAAAATAGCTCTCAATAGTCTTATATCAGCCATAAAATAACTCACCACTGGGTAAAAATAAATGATGACCACCTTCAGGAAAATGACTGAGAAGAATGGGCCCACCCCACATAGTCCCTTATTTCCCAACAGCAATAGGGTATCCACCAGCAGTAGTAGGGAGTACGTATATATCAACATGCAGAGCCATCCCCATATACACAAGCCCTTCCGACCTACCATGCCTCAATTCTTAGATAGTCCAGCTGTAGTGCCTCTAGCACAAGCAGAACTAGAAGAACCCATGAGTGCCTATCTGAGAGAATATAGAGCTTTAGGAGAGGACTTCCATTTAGCCATGACCTTCACTAACTTCTACCACTTTAAAAGTAAGAACAAACCCAAAGCTTACAATAGCCCATTTACCCAGAACTATGAGTTACAGTGCACCGTAGGGAAACTGACTATCCCTACCTTTGAGGGCAATCGGGGTGGCCCAGCCAGGAATTGGGTACAGAATTTGGATACATACTTCTAGCTCAACCCCATGATTGAGACAAATGCCATTAAATTGGCTACTTTGCATTCGGACGAAGAAGCACATGAGTGGTGGTATCATGGGTTACTGACACTGGGTCACAACACCATCACATCATACCCAGATTTTATACAAAGGCTCATTGAGTGGTTTGATCGAAAGGATCCCGACGTACATTTTAGAGAGCTAGCCCAGCTTAAATAGATAGGTAGTGCAGATGCATTTATTTCAGAGTTTCAGAGGATAGCAGTCATGATGACAGATATATCAGAGAGCAAGCTGATTATGTTGTTCACTGAGGCTCTCACTGAACCCTTATGGGGATGGGGAAAGTCTTATAGGCCCACCACCCTAACAAATGCCATCAGATGGACTAGATATTTACAGGATGCAGTGTGGATGCAGTGCCCAATATTAGGCTTCCTCCCAAAACCAATTCCCCTATTGAAGATAAAGAGAGGAAACCCGTCCAGAAAGAATGGCTCACGAAAGAATGGATGGACCATAATACCCAACAGGACCTTAGAAGAAAACAATTATGTTTCACTTTCCAGGAACCATGGGTACCAACCAGGTCACAGATGTTCAGGGAAGGGAAAGGCTTACTACATAGGGGAGGAGGATGATTATCCGGATCAGGAGCAAGGAGAGACACTAGAGACAGTTAGGGAATTTTTCCCCTTAGGAGGTACCATTGCTACCATGATAGGGGTTCCTAGATTTCACACTCTCTGAATCAGAGGTACCGTACAAGGCCACAAAGTGGGAGTGCTTATAGATGAGGGGGCATCCCACAACTTTATTGATGCTGCATGGGTTAAAAGGAGAGACATTCAAACTGAGAGTTTTGATGGGTTTTCAGTAGCTGCAGCAAGTCACACCATGGAGTGTAGTTAGATGATTCCTCAATTAACAGTAACAATTGGGAATTATACAGTGAGGGAGACATTCTATGTGGTGGAGGTACCTGACATGAAGGTGGTATTAGGATTTTAGTGGATGTATTCCCTAGGAAAGTATTCCACAAACTACCAGACCCTCGAGATGGAGTTCATAGGAGCCAAGGGACAAAATGCAGTATTGAGAGGGATGAATACCTGTCCTCCCACAACAGTGACACCACACAAGATGGAGGTAGTACTATGACAGAGAGATATTGAGGGAGCAGCAGAGTGTTTTTTTAGCTTCAGGAAACCACCAGATAAGGCCACACAACATCCAACAGTATTTAGAGACCGTCCAACAGGTCGACCTCCAGATAGGGGATTTGAGAGCTTCCCCCCCCCCTTGATGATGAGGGGCAATTGATTTTGATTCTGGAGCGCATCCTAGACCTGCAAGAGTGAAAACCGAGGAACAAAATCATCAGAGAATACTTGGTTCAATGGAAAGATCTGCCTATAGAGGAGGCCACTTGGGAGACAAAATAGGTATTACAGCACCCAGCTTTACAGTTGCTTGAGGACAAGCAAATTCAAATAGGGAGGACTATAATGTCCTCTTTTTCCTAAGCGTTGAGGACCAACACGCTAACTTATGTTATTCCTATGGGTTTGAGCAGGTACTGACAGTCAGGGAATCAGCTGAAGACTGATGCCATCTACAAAAGATCTAGGGCATCAATATTATATCACCATTGGGTCGAAGAGGGCCACCAGAGCTAAAGGCCACCTGCATGCATGACATTTGAGCATTATTTAATGACGCATGCACCCGATTAAGTCTCCATGTGCATGCATGCAAGTCAACTGCAAGTTAGAAGTTAAACTGACCTAATTAGGTCAAAAGTTAGGGTTTTCATAGTTGAAAGTTATAAAAGAAAGATAAAGTGAATGGAGAAGATACTTATGTGATAATTGATTTGTGGAGTCGAATTGGAGAGCTCGACGAGCTAAGTTGGGGTTGAGCGCATGCTCAGCTAACTGGTGTATTTCGGTAGTGAAAACTATCTGCCTTAGTTCATCATCAGGTTGGATCATACAGGTTCAACACTACTACATCATCAGGTTACATTCAGCAGTTATTCCAGGAGGTTGACTATTCATCCAACCAGAGGGTTTCACCATCACACCATGTCACCGTGATCAGAGACAAAGCAGGCACATCATCCGGTCTCCCAACAGCAGCTTATTTATTTGAGCTATATACGGGTATGTACATGCATTGATTTCTCCTATTTTATAGCATCTTCATATTTTTCTAGAGAACATATTTGCATGCAACTACATGCATTGCAAAGTTCAGGGTTTGCTTTCCTATTATATCAGTTTGGGATATTACATTCACACTCTTATGCAAGAAAGTTTACATGGATTTTGAATTTTCTCAACCATACATGTGGAAAAATAAATACATATTCCATTATAATTTCACACACACACCCACACAACATGTGTCAAAAAGGAGGATCAATGGGATTTACATGCCATTCATCTAATATTTTGACTCCAAAAACACAAGAAAAACATGACAAACATTGTTAATTCACACTCCTATGCAATGAATTTTACATGCATTTTTAGCTTTTCTGACAATATATGTGGCCGCTCATCTCAATTTTTCTCATTAAGATAATCAAAGAGTGTTCTCATATACCTAGGAAAAGTAAATGTAGCTTTAGCATTGCCATAAATGTTATGCACCATGTTTAAAATGGTCAAAAAGTACATATACCAAGAATATTTAGAACATCTCTAATCATATAGAGCAAGTATATAAACCACTTATATCAAGTTGTTTAAGATGTAAAAGCATAACCCCTTAAGAAATGGACTTAGTAATTAAGAAGTAAAGTTATGATCCTCACAAAACTAATGGCCATATCAAGAGTTAGAGGAACCGAGATTGCATTAGGGGACAAATTGACTTAAGAAGAAATAAAAATAAATTAATTCACTCATTTCCACTTATTAAGAAAATGGGAATATCCAACATCATGACTTTGAAGATTAGTGATAGGTGTCTTCCTTTGATTTTAGGAGTAAATCAACCCAATCTCCTCTTTACTATTTCAGAAGATAGGGTAATTTTTTTTAAACCATTTCATTTTAACAACAAAAAATTGACATTACAAGTCATGTGCATTCCCCCTTAATTAGATATGAAAGTAAATGTATGATTAATGTAAGAGATTCTTACATGGTATTACTAATAACACTTATATATGTTTTTGACACAGGCCGTGAAGAACCTCAGCAAATCAATATCTTATTACGTGAATGAGTGTTACATATAAAGGAGATTAAAACCGTTATCTACAGTTAGATAACGAGATTATTAACTAGATTTTACTAACTAATAACTGAAATATTATTTACAATGTAATCCCGAAGGATTATTCAACATTCCCCTCCTTAATCCGAAGGGACATCTGACATGCCAAGCTACATTCTAAATTTTTCAAACTTTTCACGGCCCAATGCTTTAGTAAAGATATCTACAATTTGCTCTGAAGTAGGACAATGTGTCAGATGAATGGTTTTGGCCTCAACATGATGTCGAATCAAGTGATATTTGGTGTTGATATGTTTGGTTCGATCATGGAATTTTGGATTCGTGGCCAATTGAATTGCAGAAGTGTTGTCAACAAAGAGAGGCGTTGAAGTCATTTGTTTCTCCTACAAGTCTTCAAGTATTTTACGAAGCCAAATGATTTCTTTTGTGGCTTGAGCTGCTGCAACATATTCGGCTTCAGTTGTAGAATCAGCAGGAACAAATTTCTTTCATGATCTCCATTTGATAGCTACTGATCCAATGTTCATCAAATAACCTGAAGTAGAGACCCCATGCTCTTTATCTCCATCAAAATCAGAATATGAATAACCAGTGAGATGAAAGTCTGAAACTTTAGAATATTTGATGCCATAAGATTGAGTGCCTTTTAAATATTTGAGCACTCGCTTTGCTGCATTCCAATGACCTTCACAGGGATGATGCATAAACCTAGAAAGTATTCCTACAGCAAAAGTTATGTTAGGACGAGTAGTGGTAAGATAAATTAAACTTCCAACAAGCTGTCTGTACTTTGTTGGATATTCAAATGTGCTACCTTCATTTGAAGTAAGCTTAAGATTCTGCTCCATTGGTGTTGAAACAGGATTACAATCCTGCATACCAAATTTGTTTAATAACTCTCCAACATATTTTTTTTGAGAAATGAAAATGTGCTTTGGTTTTTGATCTACTTCAATTCCTAAATAATAATGTAATAATCCCAAATCTGTCATATCAAAATCCTTTTTCAACTCTCTTTTGATAGATACTGTATAATCGTCATTATTTCCTGTGATAAGCAAATCATCCACATAGACAACTAGATATACAACCAATCTTCCAACTTTCTTGACAAATAAAGTTGCATCATCTATATTGAAGTGCTTATAATTCAATTTGAGAAGATTGTCAGTTAACTTTTCATACCAAGCTCGGGGTGCTTGCTTTAAACCATATAAAGATTTGACTAATTTGCATACCTTTTGTTCCTGGCCTTTGATAGCAAAGCCTTCAGGCTGATCCATATACACATATTCTTTTAAGTCTCCATTCAAAAATGCGGTTTTAACATCCATGTGATGTTTCTTCCATCCTTTTTGTGCTGCTAATGAAAACAAAGTTTGAATGGTGCCCCATTTAGCTGTAGGAGCAAATGTTTATGTGTAATCAACACCTTCTTTCTATGCATACCCTTTTGCTACAAGTCTCTCTTTGTGTTTGTCAAGTGAACCATCTGCTTTATACTTATTTTTATATATCCACTTGCATCCAATCGCTTTGGTTCCAATTGGAGGGTTCACCAACCTCCAAGTTCCATTTTTTATGAGAGCGTCATACTCTCTTTGCATGGAACTTTTCCATACATCACTATTTATTGCTTCTTGAAAAGATGCAGGCTCATCAAATGCATGAAATTTTAATTCACAATCTAATGTTATAAAATCATCATACCTTTTAGGAAATGTCTTGGTCCGCATTGATCTGCGAAATTCTTCTTGTTGTGGTGTTTGCTCTGTTTCTTCTTTAAGAGTAGATTCTGCATTATCCATGATACTTAGTTTATCCATTCCATTAACAATATCATCAACTATCTCATCCTTTGTTTCATCAACTTGTGCATTAGAATCATCAACTTGTGTATTAGAAGGAAATTCCAAAACTTGACCTTGACTTAGAACAAAAATCCCCCCTTCAAGATTTGGAAGTTCATTATCCATTTCATGATAGATTTTTTTAGAATGAAATCTATCAAGCTAAGCAAGTTGTTTATCAATAGTGAGTGCATCTTTCTCAAACTCAAGAAATATAACATCTCTAGAAACAATAAACTTCCTGTTATCTTCATCATACAACCTATAAGCTTTAGAAGTATTATAATATCCCAAAAAAATACACTTCCGACTTCTTGCTCCCAATTTATGTCTTTGTTGCTCAGGAATCAAAGCATAACATGTGGAACCGAAAATTCTAAAATGCTTGACAGTTGGAAGATGATCATGCCACATTTCATAAGGTGTTTTGTTTTGTAGTGCAACAGAAGGACATCTATTCTTAATGTAGATAGCACAAAGAACTGCCTCGCCCCAAAACATTAACTTGACATTTTTAAAAAACATCATTGGTCTTACCATATTCAAGAGTTTCCTATTCATACGTTCTTCCACACCATTTTGCTGTGGATTATAAGGAACAGTTGTTTGATGTTTAATACCATTCTCCTGTAAATATTTTTCAAACTCTTGAGATGTATATTCACCACCGTTATCAGTTCGAAGAGTTCCAATAGTAAGTTGAGCTTCATTTTTAATCCATAAGTGAAAATTTCTGAATGTATCAAAAGCTTGAGATTTTGCTTTTAAGAAATAAACCCAAGACATCCTCGTAAAGTCATCAATGAAAGTCATGATATATTTGTTACAATTTGCTGATGGAATAGGCATGGGCCCACATAAATCTGAGTGAACAAGACCAAGCTTTCTTGAAGCTCGAAACATAGAATCATTAAGAGGTTGTCTACTGTGCTTCCCTAAGATACAAGCATCACATGGGGAAAGTTGTTTTGGAATAGTAGGAAGCCTTTGAAATCCTTTCTATTTCATAATCCTGAGACTATCATAACTAATATGACCAAATCTTGCATGCCACAATAAGCTAGAAGATAAATTACTATTATGCTGAACCAAATTTGCAGAATTCTGTGAATTGAATGATGTACCATTCAACTTTAAGAGTTTGTTATCTCCCACTCCATTAATTACAAATTCATTATCATAAGCTCTTCTAATTTCAATGATACCATCAAACATATGTATCGAATGATTTTGTTGTCTAATTTGCACAAGAGATATTAGATTTCTCTTCAATTGTGGAACATAAAGCACGTCAGAAAGTATATAATCAACAAGTCCTGATAATTTCAATCTAACTGAACCAATTCCTGAAGGTTTTAACTATGACTTATCTGCCAAATGTACTACCCCATCAATTTTATCACTAAAAGTTTCAAAGAAATATTTTCTAAATGTCATATGACATGTGGCTCCAGTGTCCAATAACCAAGTATCATTCCATGAAAACGAAGTACTGAAAGCTTCTTCAATTCCTAGATTACAATGTGCAACAACATAATGTGCAGATTCAGGAGGGTTACCTTTATATTTTCCTTTATCTTGTACTTGCTCTTTCTTGTTAACAATTTTATCTCGAGAAGTTCTACAATAACTGGTCGTATGACCAGTTTTTCCACATCTATAACATTGTTTCTCTCCTTGATTAAATCTTCCCCCCCTTTTTTTGTACTGTCCTCTTTGTCCTCTACCTTGACCTCTACTTCTATTTTCATACTTCACAAATTCTTCTTTTGATTTGTGTACTTTCTGTGCAAGACACAAAGTTTCTTCATTGGGTTTAGACTCCTTCTTCCCAAATGCTTTCTCTCTTTCTGCAATTTTCTCAACAAGTGTTTCAAAGGTCATAGCTTTCATTTGGCCACTAGCTTTAAGTGATTCTAAATAATGAGTATATGTAGGATAAAGAGCTTTAATAAATGCAGTAAGTTGAATGTCAACTTTTACACCGGTTGCATCAATATCATGGAAAATGGCTCTAATTTCAAAAGCAAGTTTCATTGGATCATTATCTTTTAACTCTAAGTTAAATAACTTCATTAACAATTGTATTATTTCAAGCTCAGAATGTGAATCATACAAATCTTTTGGTTTCTTTAATGCTTCCCAAGAACTTTTGCTAGAAACTAAATGTCTACTTATTTCTTCACTTACAGAGGCAATAATCAAGGCATAAGCCTTCTTGTCCTTGCTTTTCCATAATGCTAACTCTTTGGCATTAGTAGGTGGCACTGGTGCAGTTTTATCCACTTCATTTATTGCTTCTCCATCTTCCTTATCTTCTAAATTCTCATTTTCACAAATTCCATCCCACATATCATTAAAAATAAGGGTATTTTTAACTTTACGAAACCATTCCTGATAATTTTCTTTTACAGACAAAATAACTTCAACAATTGAAATTAAAGAATTCATTGAAATTTACTCTGTAGTAAATTTTTGTGTACAAAATACAGTCTGATATATTCTTTTCCTTTTAGCCAATGTTATTTAAAATATTTTTATCTTCTAAAAATATTTCCCGAAAGGTTTAATATTTCAATTTTAAAAACCTTGCACTCAAATATAAATGGCTGTTTAAAAACTTTGATTTTCTGAAAAGAACTCCCCAAAGATTTGATAATTAATTTAAAGAAACCATTGCAAGAAAATATAAATGGCGGCTCTCTTCCTATTTATTTTTCCTTTTAAAAAAGAAAAGAAAATAATTCTTCAAAAGAATTACCGGAACAATTTACGTGCAGTCTCCTCTTAATGTGCAGTCTTTGTCTTTCTTCCACAATCTTCACTAAGCAGCTCTCATTTCTTCCTTTCTTGGTGATAGCTTCTTTGTTGGCTCCTCCTTCACGGGCTCCTTCTTTCTCACCAAGTCTTTCTCACCAATGCTTTGCTTACTTTGCTCTGATACCACTAACACAGGCCGTGAAGAACCTCAGCAAATCAATATCTTATTACGTGAATGAGTGTTACATATAAAGGAGATTAAAACCATTATCTACAGTTAGATAACGATATTATTAACTAGATTTTACTAACTAATAATTGAAATATTATTTACAATGTAATCCCGAAGGATTATTCAACAGTTTTCAGTCATTTATTCATGTTATCACAATACTATTACTTTTTTTTCCTATAACTTAAATAACTATATGCTTCATGTGAGAAACAAACTATGATTCATAGTCCACTTAGTATATACAAATAAGAAAATGGGTACTCTTTAAACATCACAGACTTGTGGAGCATTAACTTGGGTCACTGAGCATAAATAAAGCAAAAGCAAGAGAGGGAGACACCCATATATGTCCTTCACCCCTAACCAAAGGCTACGTCCATCTAAATGTTAATATTTCTATTAAATTTTTCAACAAAGGTTACAAAACTACAGTGTAAGTACTGCAACTAAATTTCCACTTTCTCAAATTCGAACACTTTCAAAATACTATGCATCCCTATTCCAAAGTATTTTTCTTTTAATCATGGTCAAACTATCACTTATTAGAATTTCAAATTATTCCAAGTTAAGTATTCAAGAAGAAAATTGTAAATAATTTATAAATATAAACTCATTAGTCTTACTATCTCTTCTTAAGGAGAAGATAAACTTAGTCTTTAGTCATCAAATTTGACACTTTAACCAATAAATGGTGAAGTTCCACAAACATTAAAGCTTTTGATGTTAAGGCTCATCCTTATCAATGTAATCATTTATATATAATCATGAAAGAAAAAAAATCAAAATATAAGCCAAAAGGAAACACTCTTCATAACTTACTCTACCCAAAAATCAAAGTATGTAATAAACCTATCAAAATCCCCACTCTTCAGTATGCACATAGCATAAATAATTTAAATTATACTTTCTCAAGTATTCCATAAATAAAGTATTTAAGGCTCATTTAAATAAACACATAGAATAGAATTACTTATAAGCCTACATAATATTTTAACTAATAAATCTTTATCTTTATTTAATAAGACACTTTTTACTTTCTTACCCACAAGCTTAGTATACATAAACTTCCATAGTTAATATAACATTTCCAACTCTAAATTCTCCAAAGTTAACAAATGTAGTATTTGAACTCTCAAGTTTTAGCAATAAGATTTTATTGCATCTTCATTTTATTTGCAAAGTTAAAAAAGTATTACACATAACACCTACATAGTGTGACAACTAAAATCAAAACTACAACTAACAGATCATTTCAAAAGGAGATGTGTCAGCTCTCTATTGGTGAGTGTGCCCGTTCTTAACTCATTGTAATACTCAAGATGCAAGTAATTAAAGGTTATGGGTCAAATCCACTTACCTAAATACTTAGGGCAGTGACTAACGAAATAACAAAATGCAGTGGCTCCGACTCTCTCAGGCAATCATAGGCTTAAAAATGATATTTACCAAAGTACTCGGTATGGAACAGTAATAGATGGACATGACTCTCTTTTGCATTCGAATAGACACAATACTATGAAAGTAAGGATACCTACAGCTAGTTAAATGGTTCGTCTTACTAGATTTCAGTGTAGTACTATTACTTTTAATATTACAACAATCATAAAGTCTTCCTAAGAAATGTGTATTATGGCTTTGTGTTTTAAAAGAAGTTGCCCATTAAGTCTTTAAACAATCTAAATAGTAAGGCTAGCTCTGACTGTAAGACCAACACAAGAAAATGGAGTTCATAACAAGAATTACCTCTTTATGATGAAACACAATGTGAAGTCCTCTTCCAAAAAGGATTTATATCTAGAAAGGACTGCTCACTCAAGTCTTCTTGCAAAGTTTCTCGGCTGGCTTTTTCTTCTCCATCTTTATATCTCGTAGATGTTACAACGTGACATTGTTCTCCAATATGGAAACCGTTGAGACACATCACGCACCCGGTGTTGATTCCTTCTTCACGGCTTTCGATGATGGGCATCAGATGCAGCTCGAGCGTCGAGAGGCCCTGCCGCTTGGCAACCTTGTCGTTCTCCTCCGATGATCGATGGTGTCGTTGCCTCAAAAGCATGGACACATAGGAAATAAGCTAGAAATAAAGCAGTTCCACCGCTCCGATGCGGCCCTCCCATGCCCGCGCACAGTAGCAGCAATGATAAAGCCACCACCAAAAACATTTTGTCAAACATAATGAGGCCTCCCCTTACAAGGAGAATTATGTCTAGTCAATAGGAAGCTCTGCTGAATTATGTTGTTGTATTATTACTAGTAATAAAAACATAGAGTTATAGACAATGGGAGCCAGACCAGTCACCGAGCTCAGGTTTTGCACATTATAGCAAGAAGAATTCCCTCAATGGAATGATGATAAAAAGATTCACATAAAACTAGTTACGCTTTTCCTAAACTCCATGGTTACTTCGTCAAGAAGAAGTGAGCTTTATTCCCCGCTCGATGAGGAGAGCTGGTAAACCTGACTTCTCTTCAAGACGGTTACAAGGTTGGTTAAATTCTAGTTTTAATTAATATAAATTGATATTAATCCTAAAATAAATGATATTAATCCTAAAATAAATGCAGTTTACCGGGGATGTTACATACTCCCCTCTTAAAGTTACACCGTCCTCAGTGTTGGTGTTATTTAGGCTTTTGTCTTCAATGTACAATTGTCCTTGGAATTATTGAGACTCATCTATCTTTGCTTTCCTTTGCATTTATTTCAATATATTCAAAGTTTTGTTGTCTTCCTCACATGTTCTTGTATCAAGTATAACAAGCTATTTCCGACATTTATCATAAACATGTGCATAACATAAATTTTCAGACCAAAAGAAGCACATTCCCTTTTGCAACGTATTATTGTTGCTTCTTTCATAACAACCCTTTAGAGCTTAGTCTCTCTTTCAATATGCACCTGCATCATCTGTCAGTGGCACATGACATATGTCTAAAATCTATAATATATGGCAAAATAATTCATGCACTTTCATTTTTCTATCTTTTATAACAACCCTATATGATTTAGCTTTTCTTTGAATGTTTTACCTCAAGATAAAAACATTGTATCCTTGCAAGTACATGACATTTGTCAATCATAGAAATCATATAAAATGTATAATCTAAAATAAAATCCTCTATGTATTTGTACCCCGTGGTACATAACCTATAATATATAACCTTTATATCCATACCTCCAGTATGGTGGTACTTGTCCTCAAGTACCTTTAATTATTCCGCTTTGTTTTGCAACATAAATATTCATATCAAACTAAGATAACATGTGCATAAGCATAATTTTCTTTATATATTCTGAAATATATATACTAATTAAAAAACATTATTAATACACATAGAAATTTCTCTTTTTCCACATTAACACAAGATAATTTACCTTGTATATAACAACAACATACCCCAAATACCTAAATAGCTTCCTGACGTGGGAAGTATACAAATTTTTTTTTTTTTAAACATTTAAGCACACAAAATAAATTAAACTTATTGTTTACTTAAAAATAACCATTGTTTTAGGATTACAACATACCAAATACAATCACTTTAATGTTAAATCACATAAACAAATCTTATTGAATAATATAATAAGACACAACCGTTACATTAGTTGCATGACGATCCTTTATATGAGATAACAGTTACAAATTATACATGTCCTTTAACTATGGTTAACACCCTCCATATCAAGATACCATATTTTATACCTGATCTCCTCGGTGCAACCGTTAGAGATGAGGTAAGAGTCTGCTGAGTGGAGAAAACAATCAAGGTTAGATTTGCTTTAGATGATAAAAGAACTAACTTTAAAAGTATGCACATATACAACTGATTTACTCTACACTTGTCTTTTGAGTGTTATCCCAATGCCTTTCACCATTGGAACACAGTTTCTGCAGCCACCACTTGAAGCCATGTGACTCAACATACATATTAGTACTATATATCAGCTTATAAATCCAAGAACATAAGTTTCATAATAAACTTGAAAAAAAGATAAATTAATTCCATAAACAATAGTTCACCATTACGGATACTTCTCTAATATTAATTAAGCTTGGGCGACTGAAAGCATGTCTATGATTTTCCTCCCAACCATAGTATTTATTTGACATATGTTTATCTATATAAACCCACCCCCAAGTTGGGCGACGAATCCACTAAGGTAGGCTCCCCGAATAAACTCTTCAAGAAAAGGTAACTTGGATGAAACGTACTCACATTCCAACCCAAGAACATGAACAAGTAATATAAACCATTAAGATGTTGGTCAATTAAGCAATACAAATTTCCATACCCATAGCTTATAAAGTACAAACGATGTAGTCATATTCTAGATTAGTTCTAGTTTTGATCCTCAAAATAGACCCATCAAAATGTTACGATAGAACAGGACGTACACCTCGAAAAATCTCGAATAGAGTTATAGATCTCTCCAGAACTATTATAAATCAACAACACATGCCATATCAAAGCGAATATACAAAGGAAAACACATACAGTTTCATGGATCCATCAGGATTTGTTATTAACAACAATATATGGCAGATAGAAGAGTTATTGTTTTGCATATATA